>JAREIS010001231.1:0-27277 GCA_030060385.1 Muscicapa striata striata
CCTGTGCTGCCAGCCCCGGGCTCTTTGGGGCAGGGGCTGCTTTTCCCGCCTTGAATAAAGACTTGGAGCACTTTGGCATTGCAGGGCTGGGCCGTGTGTGCGTGTCCTGCTGCTGCAGGGGCTGTGCCTGCTGCCTCTGGGGGTGGCACTGCCTTGGTGGCAGCACAAGGCCCTGGGCATGGTGCTGGGGCTGAGCAGCGCCTGTGTCCCTGGGGATGCTCCTGCCTGGCCACATTTGGGGACGCTGAGCCTGGCAGTGCCTGCTGGGCCGGGCTGCCTGGCTGCCTGTGCTGCAGCTGCCCTGCCAATTCTCCCTCCTGTGAAGCAGAAACCATGTCCTGCTTTTTATAGGCCCAGACTTCTTTATTTTCTCAGCCCCCTACTCCCCTGTCAGTCACTTTGAGGTGAGTGATGGTGCTTTCTTATGGGGAGTTCTCAGCACAAGTGAGGATGGGCTCAAGGGAAGCTCTGTCCTGCTGCTGGGTGGGAAAAGAACTCACTGGGTTCTCTGCAGGGATGTCCCATATGCCCAAATGGAGCAGGACATGGCTCTGACTGGGATTCCCAAGCTACACATCTGTGTTTGTGTGTTCATTCTGCACATCCTGGGAATCCCTTCTCAGTCTGGATGCTGTCTGGGCACACCTGGGACTGGCCATAGCCCAGGCAAGGTCTTGTCCTCTGTGCTGAGGCCACCTGGGCTCTGCAGAGCCCTGGGAGTTGTTGGAGTGAACCTGCAGCCCCAGCAGCAGCTCTGGTCTGGGCAGGGCAGCAGACCCAGCCCAGGGTTGGTCCCCATGTTCCTTGGCTGCCAATTGTCCCATCTCCAACACTCAGGGGAAGTTTTCTGGTGGAAGTTGGGTGATGTTTATGGCACTTACTGGGACACATTCAGGACCTCCCCTCAGCAGCCTTTGGCAGAGACTCTCCAACTTGTCTGGTGCTTCCATCCCTGCACAAGGCAGGATTCTCAGAGTGTAGCAGGATTTCCCTTCCTCCCTTCTCCTCCTCACCACCAGGGCTTCTGTGGACTCAGAAAGATTCATGGGGTAGGAGCCATTATGACAGGGGCAAAACCTGATCCCTAAAATAGCCACAGCTTTGTTATAAGGTCCCAGCTCTAGTCCCAGCTGCAAAAACTACAGCAAGAGCCATTCCTTAAAGAAATAGCAGTGAGGAACCTCTCAGTATCACAGCCACCAGGAGGACTCACATTTGACTCATGATCTCCTCAAAGGCAAAAAACCATAAGGTTTGCCTTCTGTCTTTTTTTGTCTTCATTCTGTTTGAATAAACACAAAATTAAATAACCACAGCACAGTTTCACTGTAGCATCACTTAAACCCTCTATGTTTTTTTGCTATTTAATTCATTACTGTTGCACCTGCTGCTCCTTCAAACATAGACAAGAGTAGAGCACATAGGACAGGCTGGAAGCACTTGAGGACTCAAATTGTCCAGCCCAAAAGTTCCTTTCCCTGTTTCCCCTCTGCACCAGAGAAAAGGAAGTTTCAGTTTCCTCTTCTGAGATGGATTTCCAGCCCAGGAAAATCCCCTTGTGTCATCCTGCCTTGTGTAAGAACTCCTTGTGGTGCTGTGGTTTGCTGGACACATCCAGGGACACACACACAGCCCCTGCTCACTGGAAACCAGCACCAGCCTGCTGCTCTGGCACGGAGTGCAACCTTTTCCACTTCTCCTCAGAAAACCTTCCCAGTAAACCATCACTAATCTGGGAAGTTGGGCCCTCTGTTTCTGAGGATGCAGAACCACTTTCACATATTTTTCTTAATTGTCACCTTGTTACTGTGACTTCACATCCCAGGGTTCTGTAGGGAAAAATGTTGAGACACCAGGTTCCCCAGCCAAATCCCCAAAAACTCAGGTTCTGCAGTTTGGGGACAAACATATTGCTCTGACAAATGTAAGGAAAATTAATCCACAAACACCAGAGGTTTATGTCCAAAAAGGAGACAGAGGAGTCCTTTTTGCTTTATTCGAATAAAGGGAGAGGCCATGGGGCATTCCCCTGGGATCTCTCCAATTTTTGGAGGACGCAGCCTCCTTTTTTAGCCCATTTTCCCGGCCGCTTTTCCCTCTCTCTCTCCCCATTGCTGAGGTACTTGAGAGGCACAGACTTCCCAAACACCTGATACCTGAGATTCCCCTCTAATGTATAACCCTTCCTTTTAATTTTTAATTCTTATAGAATTCATAGTTTCCCCCCTTGCTTCTTTCATCTTCCATTACCCAATTTCATTTACCAGCAAACCTACAGTTTGTTTGTAAAGGCAAATCTCTTTTCCCATTCATCATCGGTGGAATCCCTCCCATTGTTTCTCTTATCTCTTGGTGCTAACCTTATCTACCAACAGATCTACAGTTTGTTTGTAAAGACAAATGTAAAGACCTTTGTTTGTAAAGACAAATGTTTCCTCTCACAAACATGTGGAGAGGGAGCTGCTGACTTGAGCACATGGCACAGACCTTCCTGCCTGTTATAAATGTATAACATGTTGTTGGCTCTTTGCAAGTATCGGGATAAATGCTATATGTATAATGTTAAATAGCATTTCTATATGGATATAGTCTTTGTCAACAGTAAAAGTTAGACATAAGTTTTTTAGAGATAGTATGCTTAAACTACCTGCCTAGTCAAGATAACAGCCCGTGAACAGGTGATGGGGACCCCGCAGCTGGCACAACAATTGTCAACATTCAACCGACTGCAAAAAGCCTAGACCACCACCCAAATTAAAAACAATAAAGAGAAAAATAAAACCACAAGCCAAAATACACCCATGCTCTAAAAAAGCAAACCCAAAATGTAGCAATGCTAAACAGTTCTCAAAAACAGTTAACTATGCATAAAAGTCTATAAATATGTAACAAATAAATAAATTGTAAAACATATTTAAAGGAGTGTTCCCAAAGCAGGGGTGTGCTCTGGGCAGCATGCCAAGCACCCGGCCGTTTTAACCCTTTGCTTTATGTTTGTCTCATATTGTCTTTTTATTAAACCTTTTAATTCTCCCAAAACAGTAAACCATGTTTTTCACACTGCCCAGCAAGGACTGTCACCAGAGCTGGCCTGGTGCCTGAGCCTGCACCCACCAGTTCCTGTGCCATCCCAAGGGTTTCCCAGCTGGCCCCACAGCCCGTTGTCACTGTGTGTCACAAGAGGTGTTGCATGGGCACAACGGTGCCATGGATTGCAACAGCCCCAGGAGGCACCTCAGCCTCTGCCCCTGCAGCAGGGAGGGACCAGGGGCAGCCCCAGCACACATTGACTCTGCAGGGCTCACAGGAATGCTGAGACCACTGGCCACTGAAAGCGAGGAATGTGGTAACACCAATTTGTCTGAGCTGCCAGAGAGAAGACAAACAGCTTTTGCACTGCTGGGAGATATTTATGGACATTTTCAGGTTGTACCCCAAGGGACCCTTGGGAGAGATCAGCTCCTGGAGGAGCTGTACAGCCAGCCTGAGAGACCTGTTTCCCTTGGAGGCATGCTAAGGTCTCCTGGGGGCTGTCTGCAGGATCAGGCTCCTCCAGAAGGGATGTGGAAGGGGCAGAGGCTGTGGGCTGATAGAGGAATTGGTGCTGTGGGCCTGGAAGAAGGGAGGGAACTGAACAGAGGCTGCACTGCAGTCCTCAGCCCCAGGGCAGATGAGGAAGATGGAGATTCCAGTCCACAATGTGGTGGGAACTCCAGGACATCTGGGATGGGTAAGGTGGGCAGCATAGCCATGCCCACCCAAGGGACACAGCGCCCAGCATAGCCATGCACACGAAGCCATGGCTGTTGGGGACAAGGGACACACACCCATGACCAGCAGGACCAGGAGGGAGAACACAGACAGAGCATCTTTAGGGCAGCTGCAGCACAGGCAGCCAGGCAGCCCGGCCCAGCAGGCACTGCCAGGCTCAGCGTCCCCAAATGTGGCCAGGCAGGAGCATCCCCAGGGACACAGGCGCTGCTCAGCCCCAGCACCATGCCCAGGGCCTTGTGCTGCCACCAAGGCAGTGCCACCCCCAGAGGCAGCAGGCACAGCCCCTGCAGCAGCAGGACACGCACACACGGCCCAGCCCTGCAATGCCAAAGTGCTCCAAGTCTTTATTCAAGGCGGGAAAAGCAGCCCCTGCCCCAAAGAGCCCGGGGCTGGCAGCACAGGGCTCCAGCCCAGCAGCACCCAGCAGGAGCAGCTGCCACTGCTGCTGTCAGCCCAGCTGGGAGGGAAGCCAATGGCAGAGCAGGATATGAAGAACATTCTGGAATTGGGGAGGATCTAAAGGATGATTTCACTTGGTCTTATTTACATAATGTAGCAAAGGACTCTGGGGCAGAAGTTTCTAAACCGACTTCTCTGCCGAAAGGGTGAGGTGCCCCTGGAGTTTAAGATTTCCAGGGTCATTGAGTTGCTATATCCCCAGCAGGCTCCTGGGCCTCTACAATGGACTTGAGGATGATGGAGGTCTTCTCCAACCCTAATGGTTAGTTCTATGATTCCATGAAAGGCAGCAGAAGCAGCTACCTGCTCCTTCCATGTCCTGCAGCTCCTGGGATGGGAGAAGTCCAGCACAGCCCACCCAGCCCCGGCTCTTTTGGAGGGAGCTGCTTCCCCTTTTATCAGCGCAGTGAGAGAACAAATACTGCATTACTGTAAATCCTGTTTTCCTGCAGCAGTGTGAAAGTGGACCTGCTGCTTCCTGCTTTGGGGTGAAAAATATTTTGGTGAGAGGTGGACTTCTGGATTTTGGAGGTTCTTTCCAACTTTATGAATTTATGGTTTCATGAAAGGCAGCAGGAGCTTGGCAGAGCCTGGGGCTTTTTTCCTCCTTGTGATGCTAAAACAAGGCCTAGTGCCATCTGTTTTGTAAAACAGCTTGTGGCAAGCTCTTGACTTCTTCCCAAAGGGCTTCGGCCCTTTTAATTCTGGAGCAATGTATCCCAAATTTTGCTGTGTCTAGTTTGAGGAAGTCAAGGTTATCAGCAGTGCTTGGAAAGTGTTGGAACCCTGGAAAGTGGGAGTTTGGAACTTTCTGTGCTGACAGGCTCTGACCCCCAAGAGAACACTGCTTTTGGCCTGGGGCTGTGGAGAAGGCTTCCAAAATTAAATGATAGAACTGGGATTATGGGTGTGTAGTTTGAATAGAAGTGTGTGATATCATGTGGATGATACAAAACTTTCAGGAAAATATCCTTGGAATGCGCTCTTTTGAGAAACAAAGAAAAATTTTTTTCACATGAGACAATTTGTGCTTGAAAACTTTTTATCACTTTAGAGTTTTATTGGTGTTTAAGTTAGCACAGTGATTAGTTTCTTTTTAGAGTGTTAAGTGAAATATAATTGGATATTGAGTTTAACTAGTGTTTTAATTGGTTTTTTTTTTTAATTCCTCTGAAATTTATAAATACTTCTGTTTTACCTGTGTCTAACGGACTTGTAGCTTGAACTTCTTTCGGAGAATAAACTGTCTCTAGAATAATTTAGTTACAGGTTTCAGTCTTTTTTCTCGCTGGCAGGTAGCCAAAGGGCTACCTGAACTTCCCTGAGCTATCTAGGTTCTTATAGCACCTTGGAGGGCTAGGAAACCACCCCAGACTAAGTCAACAATCTCCTCAAACAATGGAAACTGACAAGATAAGCCTCTTCTTTAGTCAAGAGCATTGTGTGGATTTTCATTGTCATTTTTATTGTGTTAGCTATGTTTTCATGTATAGTCCAGTGTTTCAAAAACCTGTCAAAGACGCTCTCTTTGTAAATACAGAGAGAGGAATTGTGGATGATACAAAACTCCCAGGAAAATATCCCTGGAATGCGCTCTCCTGAGAAACAAAGAAAAATTCCTCTCACATGAGACAATTTGTGCCTGAAAACTTTTTATCACTTTAGAGTTTCATTGGTGTTCAGGTTAGCTCAGTGATTAGTTTCTTTTTAGAGTGTTAAGTGAAATATAATTGGATATTGAGTTTAACTAGTGTTTTAATTGGTTCCTTTCTGAATCCCTCTGAAATCTATAAATACTTCTGTTCTACCTGTATCTAACGGACTTGTAGCCTGAACTCCCCTCGGAGAATAAACTGTCTCTAGAATAATTCAGTTACAGGTCTCAGTCTTTTTCCTCGCTGGCAGGTAGCCAAAGGGCTACCTGAACCCCCCTGAGCTATCTGGGTTCTTGTAGCACCTTGGAGGGCTAGCTTAACCCTGGCCCTCCTAACGCTACAATATCACATGGTGGAAAATTCAGCATTTAAGGTTTTAGAATATAGCAATATATAGAAAGCAAGATGGAGGTTTTAGGGCGGAGGTTTTGGCCTTCTTCTTCACAGGTTTGGGTGGTATTTTGTAACTGGATAGAAAATTCCACATTGTGGGCCATGGGTGATTGGTTATTGGGTTAAAAATAAAAATAATTTAGGTTTCTGTTCTTAATTGGACAGTATGGCTTTAAAAGGCCTTGTACAGAGAGTGATACATCTCCATTTTTAGGTTGTCAGCTTGAAGTGTTGTAGAACTCATTGTAACACAGATAAGTAATAAACATCTGAGTCTGAACAAGAAATTCTGTCTCGCTCATTTAGTCCCTACTCTGGCTGAAAAAGGAAAATAAAATGTGATAGGAAAGGTCCCTTCCACCTTGGCTGGAGTGGAGCAGCTCCCCAGTCATTCCAGCACATCCAATCTCCTGGTGGGAATTCGTGCCCTGGTGTGTCCAGTCCCACCAGAGATCACTACTCCCTGAAAATCCTGGCAGGTTTTACTGAGAGAAATGGGGAAATTATTGAAATTTACCCCTTTTTACATGAGCGTTTCCTGCAGTGTGGCACTTGGTAGGAGAGCAGCTCACAGGGGCTGATTTTGCTGGTGGCCCATGGCTGAATTCTGAATTTGAAGTAGAGCAGCAGGTGAGGCTTGGACCCAGATCAAGGGGGTTTCCTGACATATTTTACGCAATTTCAATTTAATTGTGTAATTCCCTCACTCCACTTTGCCACTAGGCTGGGGCCTATAAGGAGTGTGAAGATCCCAAGTTATTCCCAAAGCTTTCCTAAGCTCTTGTATCACATCTGCAATATTGTAGTGTTATAAATAAACATAGCTATTGCTTTTGCATTTATGTATTAGTTTTTGCAAGTTATTATTGATCACAAAGATTCTAATATAGTGCAATATACGGTATAATATAATATAATATAATATAATATAATATAATATAATATAATATAATATAATATAATATAATATAATATAATATAATATAATATAATATAATATAATATATTTTATATTGTAATATAGTATATATTTGTTGGGGGTTGGGTTTTTTACCAGTTTAAAGAATTTTTCCGATTATCATGCTAACAGAGCCTGCCGGGTTACACCCAGGATCTTTTTGACAACTCTAGACAAAGGGGTAGGTGGGAGCGGGCTTCCAGGAGGGGCTACTTGTGTTTCCAGCCAGCTCGGAGGAGGAGGACCCCCCATCTCCACCCCATTTCTGCTTGTACGGTTAGATATATTAGTAAAGAGCTGCTATTCCTACCCCCTTATCTCTGCCTTAGAGTTCTTGATTCAAACAATTATCGCACTTGGGAGGGAGCGAAATTAAATTCTCTATATCAAAGAGGAGCTTCTGCCTTTATTGGCAGACACCCGTCCTTTCAAACTTGGACAGATTTTGGCGCCCGTCGCGGGGCAGAGGGCATTGAGAGGCGAGTTAAGACAGTAATAACAGCTCTTGAGTGGCAACATGTTGTCTAGTTTAATCTGGCTTGGGCTCCATGTGATCACAGATATCTCTCTCCCATTTGCAAACCCTTATTTGAATATGGGCCCCCTCACCAAACTTACTGTAGCTATTATCCGATTCGTTTGGTGGATTGATTAAGTTAGGAATTCATGTTTTTTTAATTTTTTCTGGAAAGTGGCCACATGGATCCAGAGCTACCGTACTCTAACTGTGTGTCTCTGGGGTTATTTCAATAATGGTACTTACTGTGCGACAATGAAAGCAAGGGAAATTTTCTCCCAACCCATCACCCAGTTTTTTGAGGCTACCCCACCAGTTTTCAAGGATTTCAGATCTGCTTTGATTGCTAATGTTATTATAAAGTGGCTGGTGTTGCTGATAGGCCTGTTCTACTTAGCATTCAGAGACAAGGGAATATTGGCTTGGATAACAACCCTGATACTTACCCTGGGAAATAGAGGTGCTGCCGCAGAACCTGACCCTGCTCCACAGCCCACCGCAGAAATGAGCAATCTGGAGTGGGTGGGGGTTCTAGTGAAGGAGATATAGGCCAGATGTTGAAGGAGCACTTTTCCCCAGCTGGTGAGAAACCCTCCCCCTGCCCTAAAGAGGGAGAGTCTGATGGTGCTGCAGTGGAACCTGTAGATGTTGCATCTGTCCAGGTTCCAGCTGGATCAGAGGGGCAGCCACAGCCAGCAGCCGTTGCCCCTGTGGAAACTAGAAAATCTAAGATTAAAACAAGGCACCTAGATAATGAGGATCAGCAAGGAGGGCCGTCACAACCAGCAAGGGAGCCAGAGGTTAAGATCATCACCGAGTCCCTCTCATACAATAGTCTCCGTAATCTGCAAAAAGACATTGCACGACAGGGCCGTGAGGCTTTTACAACCTGGTTGCTTCAGGTCTGGGACCTTATGGGAACAGATGTGAAACTAGATGGTACAGAGGCAAGGAATTTGGGATCCTTGACCCAGGACTCAGGTGTGGACCAGATATTCGTAAGGGAGCAAGGCCTCCTTTCCCTCTGGGAATGGCTTTTAATGAGTGTAAGAGAGAAGTTTATCCACAAAGAGAGAATGCAGAAGCACCACCATAGAATGCGCTGGAAGACCATTGAGGAAGGGATCCAGCATCTGAGAGAAGTGGCAGTATTGCAGGTACTCTTTGGGAGGGGCGGACAGCATGACAATGACCCTGACAAGGTCAGGTGCACAGGGCAGATGTTGTGGGATCTGGCAACCCTGGGGCCATCTCAATATACCACCTACATTGCAGTGATTAATGCTGATGACCACCGAGAGACAGTGGGTTCTGTTGCAAACAAGCTCAGAAATTTTGAGAGTATGATGAATGGCCCGATGCAGGCCAATGTCTCTGCCGTGGTCAAGGACCTCCAAGAAGAGGTGAGGGGAATGAGAGGGTTGAGAGGTGAGGTGAGGGACATGAGGGAGGAGATAAGGAAGATCAGTGCAGCACCAGTGCAAATCACAGGCCCCAAATTGAGAGCCCAACACCGCCCAACTAGGGAAAGAGGGTACACCCCACAAGCTAACCTGTGGTTTATCCTGCGAGACCATGGGGAAGACATGGGAAAATGGGATGGGGAACCCACCTCTGTCCTGGCAGCACAGGTGCATCAGCTCAGGGAGGAAATGCTAACCGAGAGAACCGCGCTAAAATGAAGGTAGCCTCAACCTGCCATGATCAAGGTGCAGGGTATTACAGAAGGGAGGATGATCTGTCAGATCCCCTGGAAGGAACCTCCACTGTATATGCTGAGGAAAGCAATATTAATCAAAGATAGAGGGGCCCTGACTCCAGCCAGGGAGTCAAGGAGTCAGAGCTAAAAAAATGAAATGGCTAAAAAAATCATGGGAAAACACCAAAAGCTAGTGAAAATACTAAAAGTGAATGGGATGACAAGAAGTGCAGGGATATGGATCAAAGCTTGCCCAAATGATGCTCATTGAAATAGCAGGATTTCATTCCTGAAATCCTGAAATCGCAGGACAAAGTCTGACAAACCCGCTGGAAAGGAGATATGATGAAATGAAATGTGATGGCAAAATTCCCAGAAATTCGGGAATGGGGTGACCAGGCTGAAATGGCCTCAGATGACAAGAAGTGCAGGGAAATGGACCAAAACTTGCTAAAATCAATCCTAAAAGCCTCCTGACATCAAGGAATTAATGAAAAAAAAGACCCTGTTGAGAGGCTGCTAAAAAAATGAAATGGCTAAAAAACTCATGGGAAAATACTGAAACCAAGTGAAAACACTGAAAGTGAATGGGATGAGAAGAAATGCAGGGATATGGACCAAAGCTTGCACCAATAGATGCTCATTGAATTCGCAGGATTTCATTCCCTTTCCTGAAAGGAAGAATTTCCTTTCAGGAAAGGGAATGAAATCCTGAAATCGCAGGACAAAGTCTGACAAACCCACTGGAATGGAGATATGATGAATGAAATGCGAGGGAGAAAATCCCGGAATATCGGGAATGGGGTGACCACGCTGAAATGGCCTCAGATGACAAGAAGTGCAAGGAAATGGACCAAAACTTGCTGAAATTACTCTGAAATGCTTCCTTAAATCTCAGAAGGAATGAAAAAATAGGGCCCGTGGAGAGGTTGCTATAAAAATGAAATGGTGACAGAAATCATGGGAAAATTCCGAAAGTGAGCGAAAACACAAAATGTCAATGGGATGACAACTAGTGCAGGGAAATGGACCAAAGCTTGATAAAATTACTCCTAAAAACATCCTTAAGTCTTGGAAGAAAGTAAAAATAAGAGCCTGTGTAGAGTTTGCCCAAAAAATGAAATGGTTAAAAAAATCATGGGAAAATTCCAAAAGCTAGTGCAAACACTAAAAGTGAATGGGATGACAAGAAGTGCAGGGATATGGACCAGATTGGCAGGATTTCATTCCCTGTCCTGAAAGGAAGAATTTCCATTCAGGAAAGGGAATGAAATCCTGAAATCTCAGGACAAAGTCTGACAAACCCGCTGGAAAGGAGATATGATGAATGAAATGCAATGGCAAAAATCCCGGAAATTTGGAAATGGGTTGAGCACGCTGAAATGGCCTCAGATGACAAGAAGTTCAGGGAAACGGACCAAAATTTGCTAAAATTACGCCTAAAAGTCTCCTGAAATGAAGAAAGATATGAAGAAAGGGAGCTCTGTAGAAGTTGCTATAAAAATTAAATGGCGAGAGAAATCAAGGGACAATTCCGAAACCAAGTAAAACCACTAAAGGTGAATGGGATGACAAGATGTGCATATGTATGTGTGCATGATTCCCCCACTTTTTTTTATAAAAAGAAAAAACAAGGCTCACAATCTTTAGCAGATAAAACACAATACAACAATCAACAGTACTTTAGTAGATACAGATTTATAAAATTTAGATAATCATCAATATTTGAGAAACTGTGTCATCACCTCATGGTTTGTAAGCAGCTTACAAGCCTTGACTCAATGAGGAATTGGATGTTCATCTCTACAAAATGAGCATCGAGTTCACCCCAAAATTAGCTTCAGCTGCTATATTGATAGGGTCAAATTGCCAAGTCAAAATGACTGGAGGATTATTTTGATGCAGAAAACACCTGGGTTTACACAGTTTCCCTTCCAGGTAGAATTAAGGCCTGACCAGAGCCAAAATTCTAATTGGAAGAGAACAGCCTGACATCTTTTTATTAAAAAACAAGACTCTTAAGAACAAAAGCTACAGTTGAACATTTCAGGGTGAGAAAGAAATCCACTTCTTTCAGCAGCTTGTTTTCTCAGGACAGAGATGCTTTGAACATGGCAGGCTGCTGGAGTGCTTCTGTAATAACAACTCGGGAAAACCACAAGACTAGCAATTCAGAAGAAACTTTCAACGAAGCTCAGATAATTTTCCTGGAACTCAGAAAAATACTTAAAATCATGAGACAGCACAGGGTCAGGTCATAGAAGACCTGCAAAAATAAGAGAGAGAATTAATAAAAAAGAAAACAAAGGAATATTAAATTCACAACTTAACTAATTATCATCATACATTTGATTCAAGGGCATGTCTGGAGGACTTCTAAAATTTAATTGGAATCTTGAAAGAATTCAAGTTAAACAATAAAACAGAAGTCAAAATAATTCTGTAATACAGAATTCATACTCTTAATAGAATGGTTTTAAAATTAAATACAGAAACTAAATTTGAGCCTTAAAAATCTAGCTTATAGAGAAATACTGTTTTTCCAATGTATATAAAGGAAATTTTGGCTTGAATTAAATTTTACAGTTCAAATTATGGTCCTAGAAACAGTCCTGATTTGTGTTCATGAAGAATTTCATTGATAATTTGAGAAATGTAAACTAGAAATCTATTGCAATTTGGTTTGAAGGGAAAGCTAAAATACTGATAATAAATCTGAGAGGCATAAATTTGCAAGTTTCTTCTTTATAGAAATTCAAAACTTATAAATTCATAATGAGAGCATTGCAAAGACTTAGAAATTGTTTGGTTTTTTGGTGGGTTTTTTTTTTTTTTTTGTTTTTTAAAAATAATTAAATATAGGGAAATTAAAACTCAATGTTGACATTTGGACAAGTGCCCACTCATATTTGAGCAATAACAAATTACTAAATATAGGTGATATCTATTCAAATCAAATACAAAATGTCCTGTACCTTCATTCCAAGAATTTCAGCACAAACTGAATCTTTGGGACAGCAATGAAGAAAACAAACACCTTTAGCTTTACATACAAGAACTGTGAAAATGGAGCTGAATCTGATGTCATGTTCATGTCCCCCTGCTCCGTCTGCCCCCAGCAATGTGGTTAAAAGCAGTTTTGACGTCTCCCCACCCCCATTTCCCCCTCTTCTTTGCAGCGCTGGACTCCGGGGGGCTGCCGGAGTTTCTGGGAGCGATGCGGAGCGGGGGAGCTGCGCCCGAGCCGCTCCCTCCCATCACGGGGGGACAGGGGGCTGCCGCCTTCCCTGGAACCGGGCACGGGGGAAGGCACGGGCTGGGCGGGCGAGCCGGGGCGGCGAGAGGCAGAGCGGAGCAGCAGCGCTCCCCTTCCCCTCGGTGCGCCCCGGGCCGCTGCCCAGGCTGGTGACATGGTGCTGCTGCGCCCGCTTCTTCTCTAGATGAACCGGGTCTGAGCGGGCACCCTGCAATTGCTTATGAGTTGTTAAAAGTTCTTTCTGGGGTTAGAAAACTAACTCAGAAGCGTGCGGTTGAGAGATAAGCTCGGTAGCCATATAAAAATCTTTTTCCTTTGAATTTACAAAACGTGTATTTCTCTCCCCATTGAATCTGCGGGCTTTAATGTTGATATCTCAGGTTTCCCTGCAAAAGGGCAATCATCTCCTCCCCCAGCATTGCCAAAAGCCAGAGACAGATGTGTCTCTGCCCTCTGGCATTCGCTCACGCTGCCCTGTCCTCCCTGCCCCCATTTCCCCCTCCTCTTTCCCAACACGATGTCATCCATGGGGTGTGCGGGGGGGAAGGAGGGGATCCGCTCTAGGGATTACTTTGAGCACTTGGCGTGGGGCGGGCACGGGCGGCCCCGCAAGAACAGCGGCCGCGGCCAGGCTGCTGCGTGGGGCGGGCTGCGGAGGGTCTGTGCAGGGCCCGATGCCGCAGGGACCGACGCTGTGGAGCGGGGAGCCACAGAACGGGGGCTGCTGAAGCGGAAATCGGGGGCCCTGCGCTCACAAAACCCGGCCCGAGCAGCATCAATGATAGTGCTGCCGGCCGGTCCCCGGAGGCGTTCTGCCCGGCTACGGGGAATGGCGGTGACGGGGTCCCCAGGGTTTGCACTTGAAAAAAATCATGGCAATTAGCAATATATTGCGACACCAATCAAGAAGACAGCGAGGAAGCCTCTATCTTTTCATAATTCGTAGGTGGCTCACTTAGAGATTCTGTGATCAGTCTCCAGGCCGGTAATAACAAAGGGGCTTTTCTATCTCCCAAACAAGCACCATCAAAAAGTTTAAGACCACCTGGATACCAGAAAGTTTCACTTCAAGCAGAATCGGGATCTACATTTGGAAAATTCTTTCTAACATATATTAACAGTTCTCTTAACTTTTTATCTGGAACATTAAAATCATTTCTCCTTAATAAAGATTCTAAATAATCATAAATATATTTCTGCTCCTCAAATACACTTTCCCCCATCTCTGTGGACTCACCTCAACACTTAGCTTATTTTAATATGTTGTTATAAATTTTGGATCCTTTCCCATACTCTTACTTCTGTTCTTTAAATATATTTTCCCCCTTTATCTATAGATATACTTCAACACTCAGCTTATCTTAAATATATAATAATAACTTCTAGATTTTTTCTCATTTATGCTCTTTTGGCATAATATTTCCTATGCTCCTAGATTACCCTAAAGTTGCTCACCTCAATATAAGTTAGGCGATGAGAAGTCCCAGTCTCTTCCCCAGTCGTGCTTGCTTCTCCCAGCAGTCAGCAGAGGCTTTCCTTCTGGCTTTCTCCTTACCACACTTATTTGAGGCCTTTCAGGAGGCCCGACAGTATTTTAAAGTTATTAGTAAAGCAAGCAAAGCAACGTCCTCACACGGGGCACTAGAATTGACTTCTGGTGCTCTAAGGCACCAACTCTGGACCTCTTAGGCTCCTACTCCGAGCTATTGGCTTCTACTTTGTCTGGTTATCTTAAATAAGCAGAGTAGCTAATAGTTGCTAAAAACGTTATTTATTACAAAGCACATCAGTCTCAAAAGGCACGCAGAAAAGCAACGGCAAAGCAGTAGCAAAGCAATGGCAAATGCAGAGGCAGTAGACAAATGGCTAAAAGCCCTGGCAAAAGCCAAAGGCTAAAAGCATCAACTCTCCCCAATACATACTCTTATATAGGATTTTTTCAACAAGCTAAGACACAAACTCAGACCACCACTCCTTAACCTATTAGAATTCTAGTATCTTAGCATGCTAGGTTACATATAAGACTATGCATACAACCTATCTTTTTCTATCTGAAAAATGTAAGCAGTATTCTTACTATGGCTCTGTTACGTCTAAGTCCTGTCTACCACTGTGGGCCTGGAGCCTCTTGCTAAAAATATCACGATGTCTTCAACCTTCACTAGAACTTGTACTGCTACTGTAGAATCTAAACCTTTTACTTACTAAAAACATTACAGCTTACCCTAAAACTTACTAATTTACTTTTACTTAAATGTCTACTTTATGTGTGAGTGGCTTAATATACTTGAACCCATCCAAAGGCTTTAATTCAGTCCCTGCACTTTGATTTCTCTCTGAAGAATTCAGAGAGACCCCTGACTCACTGACTCCAATACTCTGCTCCTTCTGTAGCTCAGTAAGATTCTCACATTTCTTTTCTGTATCATGAAGAAGAGTCTCTTTCAGTTCTTACAGCTTCAGCTCTGTGCTTGATTTCCACTGGAGCAGTGCCTCATGGTCTTTGTCTTCCCTGAAATACTTTTCCATTTCTTGCTCAGTGGCATCACCTGTATCTTGCACAGCCCTTCAAGGTGTTTTCTGGTGAAATTCTGCAAGTCTCCATTCTGATTTTTATTGTTTAGTCTGATCTATATATCTAAGAAGTGACTCCTCATCCTCCAGGTCCACTGACTAAAGGCACTTTCCTGTACACAGCAATCTACAGAGAATTCTTGAAGCTGGAAACAAAGTTTTCATTCGGCAAAGCATTCCAGAGGTCACTAATACGATCTTTCAGGCTCGAGAGCCTCAAAATGCTGCGCCGTGGCTGCTGCTTGGCAGCCTGGAAGATTTTTCTCTTGAGTTGCTGGATGTTCTGGCTGTAGGTGGGGTTGGGTGGTGCCATTGGGGGGTTTCCTTCCCACAGGTGAGCAAAGTAGTGAATGTGGGTCTTCACATCAAAGCCAATGACGTCACTGAAGGAGGAGACGTCACAGAATTCCTGCTGGGCAGCTATCACGGTCATTTCATCCAGCTTTTCCTGCAAACACCTTTGTCTTTCCATGTTCTGCTCCTTGGCAGTTGCTTCTCTCACATTTTGGTGCACAAAGAGGCAGCTTGGGGAAAGATTGACTTTCTTCATCCTCAGGAAAGCCTGCACAGCGATCTGGAGAACATCTTGCATTTCTGATGGATTTTCTCCGAAGATATTGATCACAGTCAAGTTGCCAACACCAATGACAAAGGTGGCCAGATCCTTGTCATGGTTCAGGGACTGTTTGGTGGCCATCTCAATGGGACGAAGTCCATCTGTGTCAACCACCAGCACAAAATCAAAGCCCAAGTCTTGCTGCAGCTCCTTGCCCACTGGGATGAGCTGCATGAAGGCTCCACGGGTGCATCTCCCTTCGCTGACGTTGAACTGCAGACCAAACATGGCATTCAGCAGGGTGGACTTGCCTGTGCTCTGCATGCCGAGCACACACAGTACAAACACTCGTTTGTCCCCCAGCCTCTCAATTAAGCTGTCAAAGATTGCTCCCACCCAGTGCAGGGGTAGGTAAGAATTGTCCCCATCCATCAGCTCCACAGGATACCCCGAAACCATCTGCTCTGCTGCAATTTCAGGCAGATAGGGAAATTTGTCTTTCTCGTCTCCCAGAACTTCATAAAACTGCCCTACTTCCCTCAGAAGGTGCTCCAGGCCAATGGATGAATCGTGGATTTCTTTAGAGATGGCATCCAAGTGACTCAGCAACTCAGCATTCACCTTGGGGTTTTTGTTGTTTTTCTTTCCTGACAGGATTTCAGTCCATAACTTGCGATAGTCTCTCCTCAGTTCTTCAAGGCGACCACAGGACAGCTCATCCCTAAAGACCTTCATCCACTGCAGTACATATTTCCGGGTATCTGCTGGCTGGGCTTGGAGAAAGCCAAGGAATGATAGAATCAGCGATTTGAAAATTAGAGTTACCAGAGTTTGCACCATCCTTATTTTTAACTTTTCGTTTTCCATTCGGCAGTGAATAACCTTACTGATCTTTTTCCCCTCCTTCTGCAGGCAAGTGAGTTTTCTGTCTATTTCACACCACTGGTTCCGCAGGTCTCTTTGAAGCGACGGCCACGAGAATTCGGACTCAGACAGCCTCATTTTCTTCAGAAAGTCCACCACCTCCTTTGCCTTTGCTTTGGCTGTCACACACGCAGGTTGATCTGCATCTACCACGAAGCCATGCTGGCGAGCTTTGTCCGCGCAGGCATCCAGGCTGAAACATGGATTTGGCCCTTCCAGGAGATCCCTGATAATTTTGGTCAGCTGGTCCATCAGTTCTGCTTCGTTTCTGTTCTTGACCCCTATTTTTATGTTTTGGCTAGCCTGTCCAGCTGCAATGTTCTCTTTTTCCATGAGAAGACAAATCAAAGGCCTTTCTGACTGCTGAAGGCCTTCTAGAAGCTTTTTCCCCCTGTTGTCCATGTGCTCTAAATCAGACACAAGAGCCACGTTGACAGCAGATATGTCCTGCAGGAACTGCAGCTGTGCTCCGTGATCCCTGGCGTCTCCATGCAGGTTACAGAAAGCCACGCAGCTCTCAAAGGTGTCGTCAGGGCTTCCACGGGGGCAGTACCAGGCGATCTCCACCACCCCTTCCATCAGCAAACGCTCTCTGGTGCTGCCTCTGCAGTGGCGGTGGAAGAAAGTGTCGTGTTTGCGTTTGCTCAGCAGAGCGTTCAGGAGCTGAGACTTGGAAGAGGAGGCCGAGCTGCCAATGCGGATGAAGGACACGATGGGAGTCTGTGCCTGGAAGATGAGTTTGTTGTTGTAAGTCTTTGTTTGGGCCTGCTTTCCTGACTTCTCTGTCTCTTTCCAGCTCCTTTGGATTTGGCTGAGGGCGTAGAGCGGGAACTCGATGTGTGAAGTGCCCGGGTTGGGCAGCAGCAGAGGCAGTGCCAGTTGACAGAACGCCAGCTTGGTTGCAAGGGTCTGTCTCAGGAAGTCATCAGCACAATGGAAAATGGCCATCTGCAGGTCCATGGGGTGCACCTGGCCGTCCCTGCTTGGACATTCAGGGACAGCTTCCTTCAATTGATCATAAAACTGTTCAAAGGACTCTGAGTGTTGGTCCTTTTGCTCACCAGTTTGAAGCAGGTGTTCAAGGCCTGGGTTTTTCTCTTCCCAGCACGTCAGGTACCTCACCTGGTAATCCACAGTTAACAGCTTTTGCAAGAAGTAGAATGGCAGTTCCTTGTCTGTGCTGGGCTGCCTGTCCTGCAGAGATATCTGGCAGATGGTGTGGAAATCTCCCATCCCCATTTGTTTTGGATAGTGATTTTCGAGTCCAAGGCGCTTGAGCAACTGGAGGAACTCCTGCTTTGCAGTGGCTTCATTTGCTTTGGATTGGCTGCTGTCTGACTTGGATTGACAATGACTGGATGGCTCAGGTTTTGCTAAAGTGTCTTTCAGGTCTGTGAGTATGTTCTGCATCCTCTCTTCATCGCATTTGTCATCCAAGCACCCACTGATCAAGGAACGCAACTCCTGTTCCAGCCTCTCCCAGTCTGCGCCTGCACTGTGCTTTTGAAGGAGATTCTGTATCTGTGGGGACCACAAGCCTTTCATGCGATCTTCCATGAAAACTAAACGCTCCCTCTTCTGCTCAGGGGACAGCTTTTGACTTTCTGGTGTCACAGTCAAACCCGTCAGCAGAAGGGAGGCCTCAGCTATGACGGCCTCTTGCTCCTTCCGGTTCACGTTCTGCTCATGTGCCGCTTCCATTTCCTTGGCCTTCACAGTCGCCATGAAATCTCTGGCCTCTTGCACTGCACTGCCCAGCTCCTCTCCAGAATTGGTGCCAATGCTCTCATTCGCCAGTGCTTTGTACGCATCCCTGAGGGCTTTGCTCATCTGATCAACAGACTTAAAATCCCCACAGTGATTGCACAGGATGACATCCCACACTGGGATCAGCTCAGAGCCGCGATCGATAACGCACCACGTTGTGTTATCAGACACGAGCCCCGTTTTCCACTGAGGAAGAGAACTTGTGTCTGCTGGGCCCCCTGTGTTGACCATGTAGAGCTGAATGTCTGTATCGGAGTTCTCTCCGGCTCTTCCCTGGACAGAAGCCTGTGAGCTGGATTTGGAAACATCCACGCTCCCTCCTACACTGACTCCAATGCCACCCCAACTGGCCCCGACAAAGCTGTTCAGCGCTTTACGCGTTTGTCGCTTCACCTCTTCCCGCTGCTGGGCTCGGAATCCTTCTGTGGACGCCTTCCACCAGAATATTCCCCCAAAGTGGAGGGGACCCTGGTTTATGTGGGACCCAAACCTGCTGAAGAAGCTCTCACACATCTTCACAAAGGTGGGGTTGTTTTCTTCCCCACTGACCCTCAAAATCTGCTCCATGTCTTGCAGCTCCTGCAGAGCCGCATCCGAAAGGCGAAGCTGATGCCTTGGGAAATAGCAGGAGGCCAGGGGGATGTACTGGAACTTGGTGATGCAAAAGTAGCTCTGCTCAGAGTGGGACTGCTGAGTGTCCTGTGATTGCGAGGAGCTGCTGTGATCTACACCCACTCCCAGATTAATCACCAAGAATGGAAATTTGGCAGAAACGCTCATGCTGAACCCCAGTTGCTCCATGGACTTGGTGAAAGTGGATTCTGCTTGAGAGGAGGAGAACTCCCTCCTCTCAAGCAGCGATCCTTGCTCTGGACCAGCGAGCTGGAATCCCTCAGGAACCCTGAGGAGCTGCTCTCGTGTTGCCAGCACATCTCCAGCTCTGCCGGTTCTGTAGATGCCCTGCAGGGCCAGTCCCCCCGACGCCCGCCTCAGCACCTCGGTGTCAGGGATGTTCTCCCTCCTGCCTGCTGACAACTCCTGCTGCTGGTCCAGCTGCTTATGGATGCTCTCCAGCATATCTGCCAAGGGTTTCTTTGGTGATGGCCAAAACTCTTTGGGAATCTCCACGGCTCGCCACACAGTCTCTGCTTGCTCCCTCAGTGCATCCTGGCTGTGGCTGCGGCTGTTGAGCATTTCTGTCAGGTTATTCAGGGCTTGTTTGGTCACTTCTTGCCTTTGCTTTGTCTTCTCCAAGTGCTCCTTCTGCACCTCTTTATCAGCTGTTTTGTCATCTCTTATTTTCAGGAGTTTTCGGAGTGCCTTTTTCTCCCACGGATGCCGTGCTTTACACTCCAGCTTGAGGTAGTCCTCATACTCCAGATGTTGCAGGGCTTCTTTGCAATTGATTCCCAGGATCTGTGACATTTTGGGCAGCCAGTATCCAGCATCCAGTCCTTCCTGCTGAAATGCCTCTGCCAGGAACTGTGCCTTTCCATCCCCATCTCTTGTGTCCTTCTGCGAGGCCATGGCTGTGGAGGAAGCAAAGAGACTTTCCCTAAGGTGCTGTCAGAGGCCCCGGCCTCCTGGCAGAGGCTCTGCAGCAGCTGCAGCCCTGGGATTGCTCCCACCCGGCTGCTGGAGCCCGGCCTGGGATGGCACAAGAGCCAGGGTGTCCTTCCCAGCAGCCTGGATGTGCCTGCTGCTTTCCTGTGTGCAGGATCAGCCCTGAAGCTGAGTTTGTATCCCAGAGACAACAAGGATGCACAGAGACACAAAGAAAGATAGAGAGACGCACACAGAGCAGAGACACACACACACTCTCACTCAGACTCACAACCTGCCCTGGAAAAGGTGCTGCCTTCACCATCACCCACACCCTCCCAGATGAACTCCTCAATCCACAAGTGCACACACCTGGGGCATTCCTGGCTCCCCGGAGCACTGGCACAGCCCCTCTGCCCACCCAGCAGCCCTGCCTGCATCCTGCACCCTCTGCCCAGCCCCACAGCTGCCCTGCTCTCTGCCTGGCCCAGCCTGCTGCTCCCAGCACCCAGAGGCAGTGCTCACACACTCCACTGCCCCCATGGCACCCCACACTCCCCAGACACACTCCCCCCACGCCCAGCACGGCCACAGGGGCTCTGACCTGTGCTCCTGCTCCAGCTGCCAGCGCAGCCCCTCCCTCACCCACTCACGCCTCTTCCCAGGAGCTGCTTCCTGGCACACTCAGGGGGAAAATCCACCTTGTCCCTGCCCACAGCTGTGCCTGGGCATCCTGGTGGCCCTTCAGGAGAGACTGGAGACTTTGGGAGCTGACTCAGAGGTGTCCTCCATCATGTTTTGCTCGTTAGCATAGAGGGTCTCATCAGCCCAATGACCATTGGTGGCCATCTCAGCCACAGCCACTGTGGAGTCACTGAGGTTAAAATCTCTGGTGACAAGAGGAAAACTGCCTGTAAACCTTCAACTTTGCACCTGTCTTGAAATCTTTGGGGTTTGTGACACTGTTGCACAACACTGAGAATTGTCTCAGTCTCAGCTCATTAGATACTGGAGACATTTATTCCTCACAAAAAAATACTTCTGAACATCCTCCCTCCCACCAAAGCCACAACACTCTTACTAGCACAGGTGTAAATCCCAGGGACTTACAGTCAGTAAGAGATCTGAGGGCTCCAGAACCCTTCCAAAGCCTTCAGAGGCAGCTTTCCCTTGGGAATCCCTGCAGATTTGGGCAATCTGAGCAAGGGCTGTGTGGAAGGATAGGGAGACGTGCGGAGGATCTCGGGCTGTAACGGGCAGTTAGAAACCCATCCCCCTCTCCCTGTCTGACCTCTGCTCTGTACCTGGACCACCCACCCGGACATGAGCCGCAGGAAATGACCACAGACCACCCTAATCTATATAAACCCTTGTAGCCTTTCAATAAACACCATTTTGCTGTCCACCACATTGGTGTCCTGGAGCTGATGGACCGAGTGGCCCTGAGGTTGGGCTGCCGTGCTGGGTAATTGAACCAGGTCGCCCTGCAACAAGTGGTGCCGAAACCTCGGGATATTGCCCCGGGTTCGGGATTCACCTGGACGATAGCCAGCGGCTGCACAGCTGGCCTTGTGCAGCGGGGGAGACGTCCCCGGACCAGCGAGGAGCATGGAAGCTGTCGCGAAGGTCGTAAGTGAAGTCCACAGTCAGTGGAATATTGATTGCAAGCTTAAAGATTTTATCCTTGCTATGCAGAGGCTGGTGAAACTGGGCGCAATAGACAGTCCGGTGGATGTTTTACATCCGGGGATATGGGATAAATGTACACAAGTTCTGGCCGAGGAAACGATGTCCTCGGGCTCAGGAAAAATGCTAAAAGCGTGGGGCAGAGTAGTCCAGGCTCTGCAGAAGGCGCGGACAGAACAGGATGCCTGGAGAGCCGCGCTGACTTGTCTGTTAGCCGCGCCGCAGCTGGGAATCGGGGCTGTGACCCAAACCGGGGAGGGGTCTGAACCGGCCGCGGGCGCGGGCACGCGGGCTCCGGAATCCCCCCCGCGACCTCTGGAACCGGACTCACCGCCGTCGGAGGGGGGAGGAGAGCGCGCGCGGGGGTTTTGGCAGGGGCTGACAGAGGAGGCGCGGAACGCTGCTATAATATCAGAGTCCGATGCAGCCGATATTAAAGCACCCCCGCCATATGAATTTGAAAATGGCGCCAAGCCACGTGGTGAAGGGCAGAGCAAGGGCACAGAGGGCGGAGGCGAGGACGGCTCCGGCTCGCTGAACGGGGCATGCGCGGGCGAGCGGGGAGAAGGGGCGTCCCCGGAGACTGAGCTTAAAACTCATCAGAGAGCTCATATTACATCAGGCCCTTACAAGGCAAGAGCCTCCCCCAGCAGGAGGCGGGGACAGCCCAGGGGAGGGAACGGCCCGACCCCTGCAGGATGAGCCGGGGGCGGAGCCCGAGGAAAAAGCTCGGCAACCCGGAAATGGCTCTGCAGTCAGCTTCCGACTCTGACTCTGACTGGAGCTGGGATGATCAGCTCAGGACATGGTCAGAAGAGGATTCCGATACTGATTTAAACTTTAACAAAAACGGAGCAGTGGCTTTTAAGAGCACCAGCTGCAATGCTCCCGCATGGGTTAAGGGGAGAGCAGGGAGAGATCGAACCCCGCTTACAGACTGGCGGGAAATAAAGATAGCCTGCGCCGAGTGGGCACCGGCAGCCAAACTGGCGTTCCCCGTTTGTGTGGGGGGGGCAGGCGGAAATCAAAGGACTTACTCGCCGGTTAACCCTAAAGACATACAGGCGATTGTTAAAGCGATTGCGGACAGAGGGATTAATTCTGCTATGGTTTCTACACTTATTGATAGCGTTTTTGGAGCAGATGATATGCTTCCTTTTGATATTAAACAGACATGCAGGCTGATTTTTGACGGTGCAGGGATGATTGTATTTAAGCAGGAGTGGGAGGACAATTGTGTTAAGCAGCTGGCTTTGGTAACAGGGGCAGACCACCCACTGCACGGCTCCAGCATGCAGAGGCTTATGGGCACAGACCCAGCCATGATAACCCCACAAGCACAGGCAGAGGGCCTGCGGGCCCATGAAGTTATGACAACAACCCGTGCTGCCCGAGAAGCAATCCGTGCTGCTTCTAAAGTAATAGCCAAACCATCACCATGGTCCACTATAAAGCAGAGTGAGAGTGAGAGCTTCACTCAATTCGTGGACCATCTCCAAGCTGCATTAGATTCCTCTGCTTTACCTTCAGAGGCAAAGGGTCCCGTGCTAGCAGACTGCCTACGCCAGCAATGCAATTCAGCCACCAAGGACATTTTAAGATCGTTACCACCTGGATCCAATGTTGCAGCTATGATCAGACATGTAGCAAAGGAAGAACACCTAGCTCCCATCCAAGCAGCGGTTCTCACTGCAATAACCAGTGTGATGGCATGCTTCAAGTGTGGCCAGGCAGGTCATGTAGCACTAAACTGCCCTCAGTTAGGATGGCCACCAGCAGCTGCTCCACCACCCCAGGGGAGACTTAGGGGACCTTGCTGGGCTTGTGGAAAGAAGGGGCATTTAGCTAAGGAATGCAGATCCAGGCTTCAGGGAAACGGGAAGGGGAGGGGGCAGCCAGGCCGCACCCAGCCCTCTCCCTCCTGGAACATGAAGCGGCCCAGCTACAACAACCCTCAATGGGGCACGGGGCATCCACACCCACCACCTCCTCAAGAAATGACCAACTTTGTCGCCCAGCCAACAGCTCAGCCAAACCTGTCAGCACCTCAGGAATACCAAGAACAGCTCCCTGGGGACGAGGCCCCTGGGTGGCCTTGGCAATGAGAGCGAAGGAACGAGACCCATGGGTAGCCTATGCTATGAAGGTGGGTAGGCACCCGCTGATCGTGTGGGCAGTGTGTCGCCTTCATAACAGCTCCGACGACTCGGCCATCTGCCTTCCCTTTTGGGTGGACACAGGATCAGAAGTCACCGTCATCCCAAACATACACTGGCCCCGACAATGGAGACTGGAAGAGGCCCCCACAGTGAGTGGAGTTGGAGGGCAAGCCCAGGCTCAAAGAAGCGTGAAACAGGTAGCAATAACACTTTGCACCGAGAGAGGACCAGGAAGGACTATCATCCTTACGACACATGTTATGTCGGACTGCCCACCCTTGATGGGGAGAGATGCCCTAGCCCTGCTGGACGTTAGGGTGACAAATTTATTCTAAGGGCCACTGTCGCATATCCACCATTGCCCATCAAGCTGACTTGGAAATCAGTTGACCCGGTGTATATCGAACAGTGGCCTTTATCAAAGCCTCGAATGTCTGCTCTCCTTGAACTAGTTAGCCGAGAGCTACACAAGAATCATATAGAACCTTCCACGAGCCCATGGAACACCCCAATCTTCGTGATACCTAAACGGTCCGGTGAAGGCTTTCGTCTCCTGCACGACCTGCGGGAAGTGAACAAGGGGATCCAGCCGATGGGCCCGGTACAAACCTTGCTGCCCATGAACTCAATGATACCGAGAGGGCAACCCTGCGCAGTGCTCGACATCAAAGACTGCTTCTTTTCTATTCCCCTTCACGAAGACGACAAGGAGCGGTTCGCCTTCTCCATCGTCTTTCCAAACAGCCAGCGGCCCAACCTACGCTTTCATTGGAAGATGCTACCCCAAGGAATGATCAACTCCCCCACCATCTGCCAGATCACAGTAGACCGAGCGCTAGCACCAGTCCGGCAGAGCAATCCGACTGTGACCATCGTGCAGTACATGGACGACATCCTGATCGCTGCACCGTCAGCAAGCCAAGTGGACCAGCTGATATCCATCATCACCAAGACCTTAAAGACAAACGGCTTTGAAATAGCGACTGCAAAAATAAAAAAGGGACCGTGCGTAACCTTTCTAGGAGTGGGTATCACAAGCTCCTATGTAACGCCACCCCAGATGAAAATTTGCCGTGACATCAGAACGCTCCATGACGTGCAGCAGCTGGTAGGATCCTTAAAGTGGCTCTGCAACATCGTCCTGATTCCTCCCGAGGTCATAGACCCTCTAAACGACCTCTTGAAAGGAAAGAACCCATGGGAGCAGAAAACCCTGACACCAGAAGCGATAAGCTCGCTCAACTTTATCGAACACCAGATGTCAGCAAGCATGCTCGTCAGATGGGATTCAAGTATACCAGTCGATCTGTATGTTCACTTTACAAAAAAGGGGGGAGTGGGAGCCTTAGCCCAAGGACCCCCTGACAAAGCCCAACCAATACTATGGGTAGTTTTGGGGAAACCATCACGCGCTTTTTCCCCAGGAGTTGAATGCATCAGCAGCCTCATCATGAAAGGCAGGAAACTCGCCCTAAGACATTTGGGCATCGAACCAGCCAAAATATACTTGCCCTTCTGCAAACAGCTCTCTGTGCAGTCAACAACAATATCTGAATATCTGGCCATGGCCCTTACAGGCTTCGGAGGAGAGAGCCGCTACGCAGCAAAACCCCCTTGGACTCAGCTGCTCACAGTCATCGACATTGACCTCCCACCAAAGATAATTGACCAACCGAAGGCAGGACCAACCATCTTCACAGACACATCGTCACTGACCTCCACCGCAGCGGCAGTGCGGCAGTCAGGAGAACAATGGCAATGTGTTAAGGCAACAGATCCTACTCTCTCAGTCCAACAACTCGAAGCAGCTGCCGTAGTGCTAGCGTGTGGACTGTTTCCAGAAGAACATCTTAACATTGTGACTGACTCCATATTCGTGGCCAAACTCTGCCTAGCCATGTCTGGACCAGGTGTGTCAGTGTCCACGGTGGCAACGATGCTAGAAGAAGCACTCTATTCACGGAAAGGCACCATATCCGTCATCCACGTCAATAGCCATGACCCGATCAAAGGATTTTACCAGATTGGCAATGACAAGGCAGACGCTGCCGCAAAAGGCGTATGGATGCTGAAAGAAGCCCGTCAGCTGCATGAATCCCTCCACATCGGAGCAAAAGCACTTGCGAAGAAGTGTGGAATCTCTGCCGTGGACGCAAAGCACGTCGTCGCCACATGCCCTCACTGTCAGAAATCACCACTCTGGTCGAGCGGCGTCAACCCCAGAGGTCTCAAAGCCTCAGAAATATGGCAGACAGACTTTACACAATGCCAGCTGTTAAAACCCCGAATGTGGCTCACAGTTACCGTAGATACATACAGCGGTATGATCGTGGCCACACAGCATTCTAAGACTGATTCCAAAGCGACCATCCAACATTGGCTGACAGCCATGGCATGGCTTGGAGTTCCAAAACAAATCAAGACAGACAACGGCACGAACTTCACCTCAAAGACGGTCCAAGCATTCATCTCGAAATGGAACATCGCCTTGGTGCATGGCATCCCGTACAATAGCACCGGACAAGCCATCGTGGAGAGAGCAAATCAGACTCTGAAAACTAAACTGGAAGTACTAGCAAAGACAGAAGGCTTCACCAACATCATTCCCTCGAGTGACCAGGCGCGCATACTAGCAACCGCTCTGCTAGCGTTAAATCAATTCCCTAGGGGGGATGAAACAAACAGTCCTGCCCAGAGACACTGGGCCACTCGAGCGCTAGAGAAAGGCCCACGGGTAGTGATCAAAAATGAACTAGGGGAATGGGAACAAGGTTGGAGGCTAGTGCTCACGGGGCGAGGGTATGCGGCTGTTAAAAAGGATGGGGATATTAAATGGTGTCCACTCAAATCTATCAAACCAGACCTTAAGAGTGGAGATAATGAGAATTGTGAGACTTTGTTTACAGGAATGGATCATCGGACGTCCCCGCAACCCGTACGCCTCACTGCCAGGAAAGAGGGAGAGACTACCGAGCAACCCGGCATCACCTGAGAAGCTCGCACCATCAAAATCGAAGCAGCAAGATTATCTCCGTGTTATCTTGTTTCTAGGGCTGGTAGGCGGAGGACAGGCAGACACAAAACATTACCCTCACCAGCTGTTCAGGTGGGTTCTACGCCATCTCCCAAGTGAGAGGGTCATCAAAGAAATTGTTACAGCTGACACCCCATCTTTTGAGTTCAAGTTAAAAGACATTTTTCCTTGGCATACAGGGTTCCCCAAATTTCATGACACAGCATTATTTCAGACCTATTGGTGCCCTGCTTCCAACCCCGGAAAAGTTACTGTAATTACCCAGGGTATGGATATTGTGGATATTGGGGGTGTGAAACAATTGTGACAAGCAATAGATGGAAA
>JAREIS010001232.1:0-26400 GCA_030060385.1 Muscicapa striata striata
GTGACGCTGCAGGTGCCGGGCTGGGAGGAGCTCGCAGGTGCAGATGGGGGTCACCACCGAGGTGCTGTGCCTGCTCAACATGGTGCTGTCCCGAGGAGCTGCTGGACAGACGTGAGGAGTACGAGGAGATCGTGGAGGACGGGCGGGACGAGTGCGGCACGGCACCGTCAAATCCATCGAGATCCCGCGGCCGTGGACGGCGTGGAGGTGCCGGGCTGTGGGAAGGTGAGTTACCTGTGTGCCCAGGTGTGCCCAGGTGTGACCCTGAGGGTTAAAAATGGGTCAAATCCATCGAGATCCCGCGGCCCGTGGATGGAGTGGAGGTGCGCGGGGGTGTGAAGGTGAGTTACCTGTGTGCCCAGGTGTGCCCAGGTGTGACCCTGAGGGTTAAAATGGGTCAAATCCATCGAGATCCCGCGGCCCGTGGATGGCGTGGAGGTGCCGGGCTGTGGGAAGGTGAGTTACCTGTGTGCTCAGGTGTGCTCAGGTGTGCTGGGATTGGGGATTTGGGGGCTCAAATCCATCGAGATCCCGCGGCCCGTGGACGGCGTCGAGGTGCCGGGGTGTGGGAAGGTGAGAGAGAGGAGATACGGGGTTACCTGTGTGCCCAGGTGTGCCCAGGTGTGACCCTCAGGGGTTAAAAATGGGTTAAAAATGGCTCAAATCCCATCGAGATCCCGGCCTGTGGACGGCGTGGAGGTGCTGGCTGTGGGAAGGTGAGTTACCTGTGTGCCCAGGTGTGACATTGGGGGTTAAAATGGGTCAAATCCATCGAGATCCCCCGGCCCGTGGATGGAGTGGAGGTGCCGGGGTGTGGGAAGGTGAGAGAGAGGAGATACAGGCTCACCTGTGTGCTCAGGTGTGCCCAGATGTGCCCAGATGTGGCCCCATGTGTGCTCAGGTGTGCTGGAAATGACCCCGAATCCCCCAAAACCCCCCAAAATCCCTAAAAATGACCCAAATTTTCAGATTTTCGTGGAGTTCACGTCGGTGTTCAACTGCCAGAAGGCCCTGCCTGTGACCAAAATCCCCCCTAAAACCCCCCAGAACGACCCCAAAACACCCCAAAATCCCCAGAAATGACCCAAAATGCCCCCAAATTAACCCAAATTTCCCCAAATTTTCAGATTTTCGTGGAGTTCACGTCGGTGTTCGACTGCCAGAAGGCCTCACCTGTGACCCAAAATCCCCCCTAAAAACCTGACAAAACACCCCAAAATCCCCAAATCCATCCAAAATCCCCAAATTTAACCCAAAATTAACCCAAATTTTCCGGAATTTTCAGATTTTCGTGGAGTTCACGTCGGTGTTCGACTGCCAGAAGGCCATGCAGGGCCTGACCGCAGTTAAGCCAACCCGCGTGGTGGTGACCAAGTTCTGCAACCCGACTCGTATCACCGCCGCGATTCTCTGGTAGCCCCAGGCTCGGTGGCCACCGCCCCTCCCCCCACCCCCGCCCCTGCCCCTCCCCCACCCCCAAAAAACAAACAAACAAAAAAAAAAAAAAATTCAACCAAAAACAAAAAAACAAACCCGGAGGGGAGGGTTCGGTTTTCACCCCAGATTTTTTCCCCTCCCCCACTCGTTTTTCCTCCCCCAAAAAGTGCTGGTTTATGGTTGTAGCCTCCCCCACCCCCATTTTATGGCCCCTCCCCCCTCCTCGTGCGTTTCGTATTTGGAATTTTCTCCTCCCCTAAAATAAATGAGGGTGGGGAAACCCCCCAGCCCCCCCCCACCCACAGCAGGTCTAATTAAATGATTTTTTCCAGTTTTTGGGGTTTTTTTTTTTTTTGGTGGTTTTTTGTTTGGGGTGGGGAGGGAAAGGTTGGGGATGGGGGGTTTTGGGGTAAAAAATGGGGGTTTGGGGTAAAAAAATGGTGATTTTTAAAAAATGGTGATTTTGGGTAAAAATTGTGATTTTAAAAAAGCCGATTTTTTGGGGTAAAATGTCAATTCTTGGATTAAAAAAATGCCAATTTTGGGATTAAAAAATGCCAGTTTTGGTGATTTAAAAGTCTTGATTTTTGGGTAAAAAGCTCCTGATTTTGGGAGGAAAAAATGTCAATTTTGGGATAAAAAAGGCTCATTTTGGGGGTTTAAAATGCCAATTTTGGGGTAAAACCTCGTGGTTTTGGGATGAAAATGGCGATTTTGGGATTAAAAATGCCAATTTTGGGATTTTAAAATCTCGATTTTTGGGGCAAAAGCTCCTGATTTTGGGATTAAAAAATATTCTGGTTTTGGGGTTTATACTGGTCTGGACTGGGAGGACTGGTTTGGACAGGAAGGAACTGGTTTGGACTGGTTTGGACTGGGAATTCCAAACTGGTTTAAACTGGGAATTCCAAACTGGTTTAAACTGGGAGCCCGGAAACCCCAAACTGGTTTGGACTGGTTTGGACTGGTTTGGACTGGGAGGAACTGGTTTGGACTGGTCCCAACTGGGAGCCCCCAAACTGGGGAGCCCCGAGCCCTTGAACTGGTTTGAACTGGTTTATACTGGGCAGCGCCGGCCCCTCCCCCAGCTTGGCCCCTCCCCCTCCCTTGAGCCGCTCTGATCCCCCCCCGCCCCTCCCCCCCCCCCGCCCGTCCCAGTAAATCCCAGTCCGGAACCAGCAAATCCCAGTAAGGACCAGTAAGGACCAGTTCGGGCCAGCGGAGAGGGGAAGGGGCGACCCAGGTGAGGGGGGAGGGGCGGGGGGGGAGGGGGAGGGGTGGAAAGGTGAAAGGGGGAGGGGAAATTGGGAGGAGGGGCGGGATTTGGGGGACAGGGGGGGGGGGGGGAGGGGTCGCAGGGATGGGGAGGGAGGGGTCGGGGGTGGGGAGGGAGGGACGGGGGGGGGGGGGAGGAGGGCCCCTCACCCCTCCCCCTCCCCGTTTTTCTCTCCGCAGCTGCCCCGGACTCCGCCCCTCCCCCACCCCGGGTTTATTAACACCTCGTTAATTAATTAATTAATCGATTATTAATTAACCCCTCCCCAGCCATGCCCCGGCCCCTCCCCTCCTCCCCCTCCTCACCCTCCTGGCCGCCGCCCCTCCCCCACCCACCTCCCCCTCCCCCGCCCCAGCTGCGCTTCCTGTGCACGCCCCTCCCCCGCACGCGCCGGAAGTGGGCGTGGCCTGGCCGGAGGGGGGGGGGCGTGGGGAGGGGAGGCGGTGCTGGGACGAGGAGGAGGAGGGGGAGGGCAGGAAAGGAGGAGGCCGAAGGGGCCCTGAGGGCGCTGCGGGAGCGGCTGCGGGAGCTGCAGGTGAGGGGGCGGGGCCAGGGCCGGGAGGGGGCGGGGCCAGGGCCGGGAGGGGCGGGGCCAGGGCCGGGAGGGGGCGGGGCCAGGGGCAGGAGGGGCAGGGCTGGGGAGGAGAGGGTAAAGGGGAGGGGCGGGACCAAAGATGTGGGGGAGGGGCTAAAGGAGGGGGAGGGGCTTCCCGGGGTCACCTTGGGGTCATTTTTAGGGCAACTTTTTTGGGGTCACTTTGGGTGATTCGGGGTAATTTTGGGGTTATTTTGGGTTGATTTTGGGGGTTATTTTTTGGCGATTGTGGCGTTATTTCTTGGGGTTATTTTGGGTGAATTTAGGATGATTTTTGGGTTATTTTAGGGGTTCAGGGCCGGAACGTGTCAAGGGCTCGGTTTTGGGTTATTTTGGGTGATTTTGGGTTGTTTTGAGGGTGATTTTCGGGTTGTTTTGGGCTCAGGGCGGGCGTGTCGGGGCTGCGCGAGGCCCTGCAGAGGAAAATCGGGGCCCTGGAGCTGCAGCTGCGTCTCCATGGCAACGGCTCCCATCACCATGGCAACCATCACCACGGCGACCACCACGAGGAAAAGCATCCCCACGGTCTCCATGGCAACCACCACGATGAGAGGCACGGGGACCACCACGACAATCACCATGGCAACCATCACGGTCACCATGGCGACCACGAGAAGCACGGGGACCACCACGACAGTCACCATGGCAACCACCATGAGAAGCATCCCCACGGTTTCCATGGCAACCACGACCACCACGGTCACCATGACGACCACGAGAAGCACGGGGACCACCATGGCGATCACCATGGCAACCACCATGAGAAGCATCTCCATGGCAACCACGACCACCATGATCACCATGGCAACCACGAGAAGCATGGGGACCACCATGGCGGTCACCATGGCAACCACCACCAGGAGAAGCATCCCCACGGTCTCCATGGCAACCACGACCACCACGGTCGCCATGGCGACCAGGAAAAGCATCACCACGGTCTCCATGGCAACCACGACCATCTCCATGGCAACCACCACCAGGAGAGGCATCCCCACGGTCTCCATGGCAACCACGACGGTGACCATGGCAACCACCACCATGAAAAGCATCCCCATGGTTTCTATGGCAACCACGGTCTCCATGGCGATCACGATGGTCTCCATGGCAACCACCACCCCCACGGTCACCACGGTGACCATGAGAAGCATCTCCATGGCAACCACGCCCTCCATGGTCTCCATGGCAACCACGAGCAAGAGAAGCATCCCCCGGCAACCACGCGGTCTCCATGGCAACCACGCCCTGCACGGTTTCCATGGCAACCACGCCAAGGCCGCCGACCCCTCCAAACCGCACGGGCTCCTCCGCGGTTACCATGGCAACCACAGCAGCGTCGTCCACAGCAACCACCCGCCCGGTCTCCATGGCAACCACGGCAAACCCGGCAACCGGCTGGAGGACGGTAACCATGGCAACCACCAGCAGCAGCACCTGCATAGCAACCACTACGGTAACCATGGCAACCACCACGGGCAGCCGCCCCCCCAGGCCGCGCGTCTCCATGGCAACCACGGCGAGCATCCCTGGGGCCGTCGCCATGGCAACGAGGAGGAGGAGGAGGAGGAGGAGGAGGAGGAGCACGAGGAGCACCCGGGTGAGGGGGAGGGATCTGGGGGATTTTTTGGGGGGGGTTGGGGGAATTTTGGGGAATTTTGGGATTTTGGAGGTGAATTTGGGGGATTCTGGAGGGGAACTTTGGTGGGTTTGGAGGTGAATGAAGTTCAGCAGATTTTGGGGCAAATTTTGGGCGAATTTCTGGCCATTTTGGGCAAAACTTTGGGCGAATTTCATTGGATTTGGGGTGAATTTCAGGCAAATTTCAGTGGATTTTGGTGCAAATTTGGGGCAAATTTTAGAGGATTTGGGACAAATTTGGAGCAAATTTTATCGGATTTGGGGTGAATTTCAGGCAAATTTTGGGCAAAATTTCAGTGGATCTGGGTTCGAATTTCGGGCAAATTACGGAGAAATTTCAGGCAAACTTCGACCATAGTTGGGGCAAATTTCAGTGGATTTTGGTGCAAATTTCAGGCAAATTTCAGACACATTTCAGGCAAACTTGGGGCGGATTTGGGGTAAACTCCAGCGGATTTTGGGGCGAATCTCGGGGTGACCCCGCTGTAACTTTGGGGCTAGTTTGAGTCATTTCAATGGGGTTAATTGCTGTGTGTCCGCAGGCCGGCGCGGCGGGTTCCGCGTGTCCTTCCCGCTCCGCACCAACTACATGTTTGTGCGCGTGCGCGCGACACCCCGTGCGCCGCCCCTGCGCGCGCTCAGCGCCTGCCTCTGGCTCCGCCCCCGGCCCCGCCCCAGCCTGGGCACGCCCTTCTCCTCACGCGGCCCCGGGCCAGCCCAACGAGCTGGTGCTGCTGGCCTGGGGCGGGGCGGCCTCGAGCTGCTCGTGGACGACCAGGTACCGCCAGGGGAGGGGAGGGGGGGGGAAAAATTTTGGGAATTTTTTGGGGATTTTTAGGGATTTTTTTGGGATTTTTAAAAAATTTTTTTCGGGATTTTTTTTGGAATTTTTTTTTATTTTTTTGGATTTTTTTTTTTTTTTTTTTAGGGAATTTTTTGGGGTTTTTTTGAACTTTATGGGGAATTTTTGGGGAATTTTTGGCGGGATTTTTTTGATTTTTAGGGATTTTTTGAGGGTTTTTAAATTTTTGGAGGATTTTTTTTTTTTTTTTTTTTTAGGGATTTTTTGAGGGTTTTTTGGGGGATGTTTTGGGGATTTTTAGGGATTTTTTGGGATTTTTAAAAACATTTTTTGGGGGATTTTTTAGGGAATTTTTTTGGATTTTTTAGGGAATTTTTTTGGATTTTTTAGGGGATTTTTTTGGGATTTTTTTATTTTTAGGGAATTTTTTGGGATTTTGGGAATTTTTGGGGGATTTTTTGGGGAATTTTGGGGATTTTTGAGGTTTTTAGGAATTGTTGGGAATTTTGGGGATTTTTTTGGGACTTTTTGGGGGTTTTTTGGGGATTTTTTTTTTTTTTTTTTTTTAATTTTTGGGGGGCTTTTGGGATAATTTCAGGACAATTTGGGATTCTCCAGGTCTCACCTGGGGATTTTGGGGCTGGTTTTGGGTTATTTTGGCGCCGTTTTTTTGGGATATTTTGGATATTTTTGGATATTTTTTGATATTTTGGATATTTTTGGATATTTTTTGTCCCCCCCAGGCGGTGCCGCTGTCGCTGTCCCCCGCCCCCGGCAGGTGGCAGCACCTGTGCGTCACCTGGGCGGCCGCGGGCGGGGCCTGGAGCAGCTTCCAGGACGGGATCCCCCGCGGGAGGAGGGCGGGGCTGGCGCCCGGCCACGCCCTGCGGCCCCACGGGGTGCTGGTGCTGGGGCAGGAACAGGTGAGTCGCACACCTGGGACAGGTGAGCACACCTGGGACACCTGGGACAGGTGGGGGGCACACCTGGGACAGGTGAGCTCAGGTGGGACAGGTGAGGGACAGGTGAGCACACCTGGGACAGGTGGGGGGCACACCTGGGACAGGTGAGCTCAGGTGGGACAGGTGAGGGACAGGTGAGCACACCTGGGACGGGTGGGGGATTGGGGGGCACACCTGGGACAGGTGAGCTCAGGGTGACTCTGTGTGTGCCAAGGTGTTACCTGTGCCCAGGTGAGTTCCCTGCCCCAGGTGAGTTCCCTGCCCCAGGTGAGTTACCTGTGTGTTACCTGTGTGTTACCTGTGTGTCACCTGCCCCAGGTGAGTTACCTGCCCCAGGTGAGTTACCTGTGAGTTCCCTGCCCCAGGTGAGTTACCTGTCCCCAGGTGAGTTACCTGCCCCAGGTGAGTGAGTTACCTATCCCCAGGTGAGTTCCCTGCCCCAGGTGAGTTACCTGTCCCCAGCTGTGTTACCTGCCCCAGGTGAGCTACCTGTGTGTTACCTGTGAGTTCCCTGTGTGTTACCTGCCCCAGGTGTGTTACCTGCCCCAGGTGAGTTACCTGCCCCAGGTGAGTTACCTGTGAGCTACCTGTGTTTTACCTGCCCCAGGTGAGTCCCCTGTCCCTTGCAGGACTCTCTCGGCGGCCGTTTCGACGCCACCCAGGCCTTTGTGGGGGAGGTGGCCGAGCTGCACCTGTGGAGCCGCGCCCTGGCCCCGCCCGAGGTGGCGGCGCTGGCCAGGTGCGCCTCACCCGCCTCACCTGCCTCACCTGCGCGGGGAGACCTGCTGGCCTGGGCCCAGGCGGGGCTGGAGCTGCACGGGGGCGTCACCACGCTGCCCTTCGAGCCCTGCGCCTGAGCACACCTGGGCACACCTGGGCACACCTGGGAGAGCCCAAAACTCACCTGGACACACCTGGGCACACCTGGGAACCCCAAAACTCACCTGGGAATCACCAAAACTCACCTGGACACACCTGGGAATCACCTGAGACTCACCTGGGCACACCTGAGACACACCTGACACTCACCTGGACACACCTGGACACACTTGAGACTCACCTGGGCACACCTGAGACTCACCTGGACACACCTGGGCATACCTGAGACACACCTGAGACTCACCTGGACACACCTGGACACACCTGAGACTCACCTGGACACACCTGGGCACACCTGGACACACCTGGGAACCCCAAAACTCACCTGAGACACACCTGGAAACACCTGAGACTCACCTGAGACACACCTGGACACACCTGAGACTCACCTGGGCACACCTGGACACACCTGAGACACATTTGAGACTCACCTGAGACACACCTGGAAACCCGAAAAACTCACCTGGAAACCCCCAAATTCTCCAAAATTCCCCCAAATCAGCCCCTCCCCCCTCCCCCCCCGATGTCCCAACCCTTCCCAAATTCCCCAAAAAACCGAAATTCCCGAATTTCTCTCGAGTTCTCCGGATTTTTATTTTGGGGCCATAAATAAAGGGGGGGGGAGGGGGGGAGGGGCTGGGACCCCCCAGGAGCCCCAAATTTGGGAATTTTGGGGGGAAATTTTGGGAATTTGGGGGGGAAATTTTGGGAATCCTGAGGGGGATTTGGGGTATCCCAAAGGGAATTTTGGGATTCTTGGAGAGAATTTTGGGAATTCTGAGGTCCCCAAATGAAATTTTTGGGATTTTGGGGAAGAATTTTTGGGACTCCCAGGGGGAATTTTGGGGCTCTCAAATGAAATTTTTGGGATTCCCAGGGGGGAAATTTGGGGAATTTTGGGGCTCCCAGAGGGAATTTCTGAGATTTTGGGATTCCCAGGAGGAATTTTTGGGAATTTTGGGGCTCCCAGGGGGAATTTTGGGAATTCCGGAGGCTCCCGCTGCTCCCTCGTCGTCCTTTCCCAGTCCAGAGGAATTTTGGGGTGAATTCCCCCAAATTTGGGATTTTTTTTTTTTTGGAGTGGGGGGGGGGTGGGGGTGGGAATTTTGGGGGTCCCGCCCCCTTTTTTTTTTTTTTTTTTGGGTGTTTTTTAGGGATTTTCCGGCTTTTTCTTGACAGAAATTCGCTTTTTTCGCGCCGCCAGCATCTCGTAGAAGGGATCCACACTCACGGCAGCCCTGCAGGATTTTGGGGAGAAATTTGGGGATTTTGGGGAATTTCTAAAGATTTTTTGGGAATTTTGGGGATTTGGGGAATTTTTGGTGATTTTCTGGGAATTTTGGGAAATTTTTTTGGGATTTTTTTGGGATTTTGGGATTTTTAGGAGTTTTTGAGAATTTTGGGAGGGATTTGGGGGATTTTTTGGGGATTTTTGGATTTTTTGGATTTTTGGGGGATTTTTGGGGATTTTTGGGATTTTTTTGAGAATTTTGGAATTTTTTTGGGATTTTTAGGAGTTTTTTGAGAATTTTGGGGGGGATTTGGGGGGATTTTTTGGGGATTTTTGGGGGAATTTTTTTGGATTTTTTGGATTTTTTGGGGATTTTTGGGATTTTTGAGAATTTTGGGTTTTTTGGATTTTTTGGGAATTTTTGGGGGTTTTTGGGGGGATTTGGGGGGGATTTTTTGGGGATTTTGGGGATTTTTTTGGGGGTTTTTGGGGATTTTTTTGAGAATTTTGGGGGAGGGTTGGAGATTTTTGGGGATTTTTTTGGGGGTTGGGGATTTTTGGGGAATTTTTGGGGGCTCTTTTTTGATTTTTTTGGGGAGATTCTTTTGGGATTTTTTGGCGATTTTTGGGGGATTTTCTGGGGATTCTGGGGGGGATTTTTTGGGGATGTTTTTGGGAATTTTTGAGGATTTTTTTAGGGGATTTTTGGGAATTTTTGAAGATTTTTTAGGAGATTTTTGGGAGGATTTGGGAAATATTCTGGGATGCTTTTAGGATATTTTTGGGATTTTTTTAGGATTTTTTCAGGATATTTTTTTGTCTCTCACTGGACGGATCTGACCCCAAAAAAATCCCCGAAAAATCCCATTTTAACCCTTAAAAATCCCATTTAAATGCCCCAAAATCCCATTTAACCACCCCCCAACCACTCCAAAATTTTTGGGAATATTCAGGGACTATTATGGGATGTTTTGTGTCTCTCACTGGACGGATTTGACCCCAAAAAATCCCCGAAAAATCCCATTTTAACCCTAAAAATCCCATTTAAATCCCATTTAACCACCTCCCAACCACTCCAAATTTTTTGGGGAATATTCAGGGACTATTATGGGATGTTTCGTGTCTCTCACTGGATGGATTTGATCCACTCCTCCTTCTGCTCCCGGGTGGGGGCAGAGATCCTGTACACCACGTGGTTCCCCTCCACCACTCGCCCGTCCGCCTCCGTCTTGCAGGCCTTGATCAGCTGCCCCTTGTTGTTGGGGATGTAGAGCTCGAAGCAGTGCTGGGGAAACCAGTAAAAACCAGTAAGAACCAGTACAAACCAGCTGGGACCAGTAGAAACCAGTCTGGGAAAAACCCGGAAAATTTGGGAGCGGTGGGATGGAAATAAAGGGGGGAAAAAATGGAATTTTGGGACATTTTTTGGTGGAGGTTTGGAGCTGGAAGTTGTTTGGAAATGAAGAGCAACCAGTAAAAACCAGTTTGGACCAGTAGAAACCGGTTGGGACCAGTAGAAACCAGTCTGGGAAAAATCTGGAAAATTTGGGAATTTTTGGGAATTTTGGGAATCGTTGGGATGGAATTTTTTCTGGGAATTTCTGGGAATTTTTGTGAATTTTTGGGATGGAATTTTGGGAATCATTGGGATGGAATTTTGGCAATTTTGGGAATTTTGGGATGGAATTTTGGGATGGAATTTTTGGGAATTTCTGGGATGGAATTTTGGGAATTTTGTGAATTTTTGGGATGGAATTTTGGGAATCATTGGGATGGAATTTTGGCAATTTTGGGAATTTTGGGATGGAATTTTGGGAATTTATTGGAATTTCTGGGATGGAATTTTGGGAATTTTCGGGGTGGAATTTTGGCAATTTTTGGGATGGAATTTTGGCAATTTTGGGAATTTTTGGGATGGAATTTTTGGGAGTTTTTGGGACAGAATTTTGGGAATTTTGGGATGGAATTTTGGGAATTTTTGGAGTGGAATTTTGGGAATTTTTGGGATGGAATTTTGGCAATTTTGGGAATTTTTGGGACGGAATTTTTGAGAATTTTTGGGATGGAATTTTGTGAATTTTGGAATGGAATTTTGGGAATTTTGGGATGGAATTTTGGGAATTTCTGGGATGGAATTTTGGGATGGAATTTTGGGAATTTTTGGGATGGAATTTAGGGAGTTTTTGGGAATTTTGGGACCTGCTCTCACCGGTTTCCGCGGATCCTCGACCTCGCGGATGCTCAGGTTCTCCAGGGGGATGATTCCCCGCGGCTCCTTGTCCTGAAATTCGGGGAAATTTGGGAATTTTCGGGAATTCTCGGGAATTTTGGGGAATTTTCGGGAATTCTGGGGGTCCCAGGAAGGGATTTTGGGGGAATTTTGGGATCCTTGGGAGGGATTTTGGGAGATTTGGGGGTTTCTGGGAGGGATTTTGGGATGCCAGGGATGGATTTTGGGGAATTTTGGGGATCCCAGGGAGGATTTTGGGGGGGATTTGGGGAATTTGGGGTCCTCAAGGTGAATTTGGGGGATTTTGGAGATTCTGGGCAGATTTGGGGGATTTTGGGGTGAATTTTAGATGAATTTTGGGTTGAATTCTGGGATGGATTTGGGATGAATTTTGGGAGGATTTTGGGGTGAATTTGGGATGAAGTTTGGGGGATTTTGGGGCAGAATTTTGGGCTCCCCAGGTGAATTTTGGGGTGATTTTTAGGGGGAATTTCCAATATTTTGGGGTGAATTTTGGATGAATTTTGGGGTGAATTTTGGGGATTTTGGGATGGATTTTGGGGTGAATTTTGGGGATTTTGGGGCTCTCACCGTGGTGTACTCAAAGTAACACAGGCACCTCCAGGTCAGGATTTTGGGGCAGATTTTGGGGATTTTGGGGCAGATTTTGGGATGAATTTTGGGGTGTATTTTGGGGTGTGTTTTGGGATGGATTTTGGGATGGATTTTGGGGTGAATTTGGGGGGTTTTGGGGCTCTCACCGTGGTGTACTCAAAGTAGTAGAGGCAGTTGTCAGTCAGGATGAACCAGCGGCGCTTCCACGTCTTCACCCGCCCCCCTGCGGATTTTGGGGGGATTTGGGGGGATTTTGGGAATTTTGGGAGGATTTTGGGAGATTTTGCTGGAATTTTGGGATCCCTGAGGCAAAATTTGGGTGATTTTGGGGAGATTTTGGGGGATTTTGAAGAATTCCTGGGTCAAAATTTGGGGAATTTTGGGGGGATTTAGGGGAGAATTTGGGGGTTTTTAAAGGATTTTTGAGGGGATTTTGGGGAAATTTGGGGGTTTTGGGAGAATTTTGGGATCCTTGGGGTTCAATTTGGGGGATTTGAGGGTGATTTGGGGGAAAATTTGGGGGATTTTGGGAGAGATTTGGGGGAATTTTGGCAGATTCTGGGGGGATTTTGGGGGGATTTTAGGGGAATTTTGGGGGGATTTTGGGGGAGATTTGGGGGAATTTTGGGGGGATTTTGGGGAGTCACAAATTCTGCCCCTCCCCCACTCCACTCACCTCCTGGGGGGGTCCCAATGGCAGCAGCAGGGGGCAGAATTTGGGAAATTTTGGGGAGAATTTTGGGGAGAATTTTGGGGGAATTTTGAGACATTTTGGGGGAATTTCGAGGAATTTTAGGGGAATTTTGGGGAGAATTTTGGGGCAATTTGGGGAATTTTACGGGAATTTTTATGGGAATTTTGGGAAATTTTTTGTCAGGAATTTTAAAGGAATTTTTTTTTTAGGAATTTTGGGAGAAATTTCGGGGAAAATTTTTCAGAATTTTGGGGGAAGAAAAGGAAGAAACAGGAAAAAAAAAAAAAAATCCAATTAAAACTCAGCAAAATCCAACAGGGAGGGGGCGTGGCCCAGGTGAGATGGGCGTGGCCCAGGTGAGGGGGTCGTGGCCCAGGTGAGGGGGGCGTGGCCCAGGGCATTTCCCACCCACTTTGAGCTGTATCAAAACCCCAAAAATCATCCAAAAAACCCAAAAATTTGAATTTTGGAGTATTTTCAGCAGGGATATTTTTTGGCCATGGCAGGTGAGGGCGTGGCCCAGGTGAGGGGGGCGTGGCCCAGGTGAGGAGGGCGTGGCCCAGGGCATTTCCCACCCCCTTCAAACCCTCTCAAAACCCCAAAAATCTCAAAAAAAAACCCAAAATTTGAATTTTGGAGTATTTCGAGCGGGGTTTTTTGGGCGTGGCCGTGCGAGGCGTGGCCCAGGTGAGGGGGGCGTGGCCCAGGTGAGGGGGGCGGGGTTACCCAGCTTGAGCAGCCACCCCTCCCGGTCGGGGTTGAAGAAGGTGTGGGTCAGGTCGTTGCCGTCGTCCTCGGGGATCTTGAAGGGCTCCGAGCGGATGCTCTCGTACAGGTTCTGAAATTTGGGGAAATTTGGGAATTTTGGGGGAATTTTGGGGAAATTTGGGAAAATTTGGGGAAATTTGGGAAAAATTTGGGAATTTTGGGACAAAATTCTGGCGATTTCCGGGGAATTTGGGGTGCTGGGAGGGGGATTTTGCGGTGGAATTTGGGGGTTTTGGGGGAATTTTGGGAGGGTTTAGGGAGATTTTGGGGCATTTTGGGGAAATCTGGGGGATTTTGGGGGAAATTTTGGGAATTTTGGGGAAATTTGGGAGTTTTGGGACAAAATTCTGGGGTTTTCGGGGGATTTGGGGCGCTGGGAGGGGCTGGGAGGGAGATTTTGGGGGAGAATTTGGGGGAATTTGGGGGTTTTGGGGGATTTTGGGGATTTTGGGGAGATTTGGGGAATTTTGGGGGATTTGGGGAAATTTGGGGAAAATTTGGGGGATTTCGGGGGAATTTGGGGAATTTTGGGGTAAAATTTGGGGGATTTGGGGACTTTTTGGGGGGCTTAGAGAGGAATTTTGGGGATTTTTTTTAATAATTTCAGGGGATTTTGGACAACTTGGAGGGATTTTGGGGGAATTTTGGGAGAATTTGGAGCATTTTGGGGGAATTTGGGGGATTTTGGGGGAATTTGGGTGATTTTTTGGGAATTTGAGGGGATTTGGGGCGAAATTTGGGGGATTTTTGGAGGGAATTTGAGGGATTTTTGGGTGAAATTTTGGAGCAAGAAAGAAGGGATTGGAGATCCCCCAAATTCCCATTTTTTCACCTTTTTCTCCCCAAATTTTGATCCCATGCCTGGCCACGCCCCCTGACCACACCCACACAGGCCACGCCCCCAAACCCCCATTCACACCACACCCACCTCAAAAAACACCCAGAAAAAACCCCCAAAATTCCAATTTTTCACCTATTTCTCCCCAAATTTTACCTGAGACCCTCCCAAATTTTGCAGCCACGCCCCCGGCCACACCAAAACCCCCATTCAGACCACACCCACCTCAAAAAACACCCAGAAAACCCCCCCAAAATTCCTTAGAACTCCCAATTTTTCACTTTTTTCTCCCCAAATTTCACCCAAATTTTGTAGCCACGCCCCCGGCCACGCCCACATAGGCCACGCCCCCAAACCCCCATTCACACCACACCCACCTCCAAAAACCCCCAAATTTCTCATTTTTTCACCTTTTCCTGCCCAGATTTCACCTTGAACCCTCCCAAATTTCACCCAAATTTTGCAGCCCCGCCCCCGACCCACCCACATAGGCCACGCCCCCAACCCCCCATTCACACCACACCCACCTCCGAAATCACCCCCCAAAACCCCCCAAATTTCTCATTTTTTCACCTTTTTCTCCCCAGATTTCACCTTGAACCCTCCCAAATTTCACCCAAATTTTTCAGCCACGCCCCCGACCACGCCCACATAGGCCACGCCCCCAAACCCCCATTCACACCACACCCACCTCCAAAAACACCCCCAAAAACCCCCAAATTTCTCATTTTTTCACCTTTTTCTCCCCAGATTTCACCTTGAACCCTCCCAAATTTCACCCAAATTTTTCCGCCCCGCCCCCCGGCCCCGCCCCGGCCCCGCCCACCCTGAGCAGCTCCTCGGGCAGGTCCCAAACTTCTCATTTTTCCACCTCTTCATCCCCCAAATTTCCTAATTTTTCACCTTTTTCTCCCCAAATTTCAGCTGAGACCCTCCCCACATAGCCCACATAGGCCACGCCCCAAACCCCCATTCACACCACACCCACCTCCGAAATCACCCCCAAAAACCCCCCAAATTTCTCATTTTTTCACCTTTTTCTCCCCAGATTTCACCTGAGACCCTCCCAAATTTCACCCAAATTTTGTAGCCCCGCCCCCGACCACGCCCACATAGGCCACGCCCCCAAACCCCCATTCACACCACACCCACCCCCAAAAACCCCCCAAATTTCTCATTTTTTCACCTTTTTCTCCCCAGATTTCACCTTGAACCCTCCCAAATTTCACCCAAATTTTGTAGCCACGCCCCCCGGCCCCGCCCCGGCCCCGCCCACCCTGAGCAGCTCCTCGGGCAGGTCGCCGCCGTCGTTGATGCCGCGGTTCATGGCCACGAAGCGCTCGGCCGACGGCTTGTCCCGCACGTTGGGGTTGTGCAGGCTGGTGTTGAGCATGATCACGGCAAAGGACAGCACGTAACAGGTGTCTGCAGGTGAGACACAGACAGGTGTGTCTGTGTGTGCCCAGGTGTGTCTGTGTTTGCCCAGGTGTGTCTGTGTGTGCCAGGTGTGTCTGGTGTGCCCAGGTGTGTCTGTGTGTGCCCAGGTGTGTCTGTGTGTGCCCAGGTGTGTCTGTGTGAGCCCAGGTGTGCCCAGGTGTGTCTGTGTGAGCTCAGGTGTGTCTGTGTGAGCCCAGGTGTGCCCAGGTGTGTCTGTGTGAGCTCAGGTGTGTCTGTGTGAGCCCAGGTGTGCCCAGGTGTGTCTGTGTGAGCTCAGGTGTGTCTGTGTGAGCCCAGGTGTGCCCAGGTGTGTCTGTGTGTGCCCAGGTGTGCCCAGGTGTGTCTGTGTGAGCCCAGGTGTGCCCAGGTGTGTCCCGCACGTTGGGGTTGTGCAGGCTGGTGTTGAGCATGATCACAGCAAAGGACAGCACGTAACAGGTGTCTGCAGGTGAGACAGGTGTGCCCAGGTGTGTGTTACCTGTACCCAGGTGTGCCCAGGTGTGTTACCTGTGCCCAGGTGTGTGTTACCTGTACCCAGGTGTGCCCAGGTGTGTTACCTGTGCAGGTGAACACCCCGGGGTTGCACAGGCAGTAATGCTGGGTGTGTCAGTGCTGTACCCAGGTGTGTGTTACCTGTACCCAGGTGTGCCCAGGTGTGTTACCTGTGCAGGTGAACACCCCGGGGTTGCACAGGCAGTAATGCTGGGTGTGCCAGTGCTGTACCCAGGTGTGTTACCTGTACCCAGGTGTGTTACCTGTACCCAGGTGTGCCCAGGTGTGTTACCTGTGCAGGTGAACACCCCGGGGTTGCACAGGCAGTAATGCTGGGTGTGTCAGGGCTGTACCCAGGTGTGCCCAGGTGTGTTACCTGTGCCCAGGTGTGTTACCTGTGCAGGTGAACACCCCGGGGTTGCACAGGCAGTAGCGCTGAGCGAACGCCTCCATCATCCGATCGATTTTCTGCGCCTCCCCCGGCAGCCGGAAACTCCACAGGAACTGCCTGAAATTCCCAAAAAACACACCTGGGATTCCTGAAAAACACACCTGGGATTCCCAAAAACACACCTGAGATCCCAAAACCACACACCTGAGATTCCCAAAAACACACCTGGAATTCCCAAAAAACACACCTGGGATTCCCAAAAAACACACCTGGGATTCCTGAAAAACACACCTGGGATCCCAAAAAATTCACCTTGGACATCCCAAATACACCTGGGAGCCCCCAAAACTGACCTGAGATATCCCAGAATGCACCTGGGAGCGCCCCCAGGTGTGCCCATGTGAGTCCCCACCTTGCCAGGTGAGCTCCAGCTGTGCCCAGGTGTGTCCCCACCCCGCCAGCTGTGCCCAGCTGTGCCCAGCTGTGCTCACCTGAGCGCCTGCACCAGGTTGAGGTCGGTGAACTCGTGCAGGTCGACGAAGGCGTGGAGCACGCCCAGGTTAAACTCCTCCCTGGGGGCGGGGCCAGGCTGTCAATCATCCGTGGCCACGCCCACCCCTCATTCACCCAATCACCAGCCCAGCCCTGCCCCTGTCAATCATTCCCGGCCACCCCCTGTCAATCATTCCAAACCACGCCCAGCCCTGTCAATCATACTGGGACCAGGCTTGGCCACGCCCACAGGCTGGAATTAGCCCCGCCCATCTGCTGTCAATCATCTGTGCCCAAATCCCAGTGCTCCCAGCTCACTCCCAGTGCATCCCAGTTTATCCCAATCCCATCCCAGTCCCTCCCAGTTTATCCCAGCTCCCTCCCAGGTTGATCCCAGTCCATCCCAGTCCCTCCCAATCTCTTCCCAGTTTATCCCAGTTTACTCCAGTCCCCCCTCAACCCCATCCCAGTCCCTCCCAATCTCTTCCCAGTTTATCCCAGTTTACTCCAGTCCCCCCCAATCCCATCCCAGTCCCTCCCGATCCCCTCTCATTCCATCCCAGTTTATCCCACTCCCATCCCAGTCCTTCCCAGTTCATCCCAATCCCATCCCAGTTTATCCCAGTCCCTCCCAGTCCATCCCAGTCCCTCCCATTCTTTCCCAGCCCCTCCCAGTTTATCCCAGTCCCTCCCAATCCCCTCCCAGTCCCTCTCAATCCCCTCCAGTTTATCCCAGTTTGATTCCAACCCCCTCCCACTCCCTCCCATCTTGTCCCAGTCCCTCCCAGTTTGATTCCACACCCCTCCCAGTGTGTCCCAGTGTGTCCCAGTCCCAGTCCCACCTCTCCCCCAGGTAGTCCCCGATGGCCGTTTTGTTGAGCCCCTCCCCCTTGTAGAGGAAGCGGGCGATGTCCTCGGCCGTGTGCCGCAGCAGCTCCTGCTCCACCAGGAACTGGATCCCCTGGCAGAACACGCAATTCCCAACATTCCCAACATTCCCAACATTCCCAACAATCCCCACCTGACATTCCCAAAAATCCCCGCCAAAAACCCCCGAAATTCCGTTTTCTTACAGCGAAAATAACCGAAAAATCCCTTTTTTTTCCGCACAGAAAATTGGGGAAAATTCGCATTTTGGAACCCTCAAAAATCCCAAATTCCCAAATTTGGGAATTCCCAAAATTCCCAAAAATCCCCACTAAAAAAACCCCAAAATTCCCAGTTTCTTACAGCGAAAATAACCGAAAAATCCCTTTTTTTCTCAGAGAAAATTGGGGAAAATTCACATTTTTGAACTCTCAAAAATCCCAATTTCGGGAATTCCCAAAATTCCCAAAAAATTCCCACCAAAAAAACCTTAAAATTCCTGTTTTTTCCATACTGAAAATAACTAAAAAAATCCCTTTTTTTCCACAGAGAAAATTGGGGAAAATTCACATTTTTGAACCCTGAAAGTCCCCAAATTCCCTGGAAAATCTCAAAATTCCCCAAAATTCCCCAAAATTCCCAAAATTCCCACTCACCTTTTTGGGGTCCATGTTGAATTTCTTCCGTCCCATCCCCATTTTCCGGTTCCGCTGCAGAGTTTTGCTGGAATTTGGGGAAATTTTGGGAATTTTGGGAAAATTTGGGAAATTTGGGGGAGGAAATTTTGGGAATTTATGGGCCTCAAGTGGGAATTTACAGGAATTTGGGGGAATTTTTGGGAATTTTGGGAGCTCCGAGGGGAAATTTTGGGGGGAAATTTTGGGAATTTGGGGGTCCCAGGTATAAATTTTGGTGATTTTTGTGGGAATTCCGTGGGATTTTTCAGGAATTCTGGAGGGATTTTTTTGGGAATTCTGTGGGGCTTTTGGGGGGATTTTTTTGGGAATGTTTTTGGAATTTTGTTGGAATTTTTGTTTGTTTGTTTGTCTGGTTTTTGTGCTCCTGGGTGTGAAAATTTTTGGGATTTTTTGGGGAATTTTTTTGGAATTCTGCTGGATTTTGTTTTGGGTTTTTTTTTTATGCTCCCGGGTGTAAATTTTTGGGATTTTTTGGGGGGAATTTTCAGGATTTTTGTGGGAATTCTGAGGGACTTTTTGGGAATTCTGTGGGATTTTGTTTTGGGATTTTTTGGGAATTTTGATGCTCCCAGGTGTAAATTTTGGGGATTATTTTTTTGGAATTTTGTGGGAATTTGGCGGTTCTTGATGCTCCCAGGTGTAAATTTTTGGATGTTTTTTAGATTTTGGGGGATTTTTGTGAGAATTTTTTGTTTTTTGAAGCTCCCAGGTGTAAATTTTGGGGATTTTTTTTGGGAATTTTGTGGAATTTTGGGATTTTTGATGCTCCCAGGTGTAAACATTAGGGGTTTTTTTAGATTTTGGGGATTTTTGTGGGATTTCTTCATTTTTTGATGCTCCTTGGTGTAAATTTTGGGGATGTTTTGGGGAATTTTTGGGAATTTTGGGATTTTTGATGCTCCCAGGTGAAAATGTTTGAGCTTTTTTTAGTTTTGGGGGGGGTTTGTGAGAATGTTTCATTTTTTGATGCTCCCGGGTGTCAATTTTGGGGATTTTTTTGGGGGAATTTTTGGGAATTTTGGGATTTTTGATGCTCCCAGGTGTAAATGTTTGGGGTTTTTTTCCATTTTGGGGGGTTTTTGGCGTTTCCCCACCTGCCCTCGGTGGCCTCCAGCCCCTCCACCTCGCTGATGGCCTCGCTGAGCTCGTCCCGCAGCCGCTGGATCTCCCCCAGCAGCTCCTGCTTGCGGCGCCGGATGGACTCGAGCTCCCGCCGCTCCTCGGGGGACAGGTCCGGGGGCACTGCGGCCACACCTGAGCTCACCTGAGCGCACCTGGCCACGCCCACCCACCCCCGGCCACGCCCAGCTCCGCTTTCCTTACCCCGCCCCTCATTCACACCTTTAGAGCCCCGCCCCTCGCTAACCACGCCCCCATTTCCCTATATGGGCATCGAGGCGTGGTCTGATTAAAGGGGCGTGGTAACAAAGGGGGCGTGGTCACCCCTCTGGTATGGAATGGTCTCACCCCACCCACCCTCCCCCCCCCCGGATTGGTCCCGCCCAATCACGTGACCCTTCCCGCCCCTTTTTCCCGCCGCGCCCATCACGTGACCGCTCCTCGCTCCGCCATTGGCCGCCGCCTCACGGAACATCCCCCTTCCACCCCACATCCCTTCCTCTCCCCTCCTCACCTTCCCCTCACGCCTTTCCCGCCCCGCCCCGCTTCCCGCCCGCTCCCCGCCGCCCTCACGGCTCTCACCGTAAACTCCGTCCTCCATGGCGAGGCCGGGGCCGCTCCGCTCCGGCCGCTCCGCGCCGCCCGCGCCGCCGGGCCCCGGGCCCGCTCGGCTCCGCCACACGGCTGCTGCCGCCCCGCGCCGCCGCCTCAGCCAATCAGCGCCGCGCTCGCCATGATTGACAGGCAGCGCGGCCAATACAGACCGGCGACGGGCGGGGCAGCGGAGCTGATTAATCAGAACGTGCCGTTCTGTGATTGACGGGCGCTTTGACCAATCAGGAGTGTTTAGGGTGCGGCCCAGCGTTTTCATTATGATTGACAGCTCACTCAGCCAAACACAGAAAGAGTTCTCCGAAGGGGCGGGGCTTTACCCTTTGATTGGCGTTTTGCTGAGTGTGCATTAATATTAATGAAGCTCATTAATATTAATGATGCTCATTAATATTGCTAATGTTCTGCACGTTCCTTCCTGGTCCTCAATGTCCCCCAAACGTCCCCAAACTCCCCCAAAATTACTCCAAACTCTCAAAAATCCCACAAAATGTCTCCAAATACCCCAAATTCCCCCCAAATTCCCACAAAACTCTCCCAAATTTGATCCCAAATTCCCCTGCCCCCCCACCAAAATTCCCGCCTTTTTCACGCTTCGTTTTTATTGGAAAGAGCGAAATTCCCGTAAAAATCGGCATGCGGGGGGCGGGGCCGGGCGCGGAGGGGGCGGGGCCAAGCGATGGGGGCGGGGCTTGGATTGGAGGGGTCGGGAAGGGGCGGGGCTTAGCGAGGGGGCGGGGCCTGGGCGGGCCTGGGGGGGCTCCCAATGATCCCAGCCCCCCCCTCCCCCATGTTCGGTAACTGGGAATGGACTGGGAGGGACTGGGAGCGGCACTGGCTGGAGACTGGGGGTACTGGCCCAAACTGGCCCAAACTGGTCTGAACTGGTGAGAACTGGTCTGGGAAAATGGGAATTACTGGCCCAAACCGGTCCAAACTGGTCCGTACTGGTGGAGGGAAACTGGGGGATACTGGTCCAAACTGGTCTGAACTGGTCCAGGAAAATGGGAGTTACTGGCCCAAACTGGTCCAAACTGGTGGAGAGAAACTGGGGGATACTGGTCCCATATCAGGCAGGAAACTGGTCTGGACTGGTCCAAACTGGTCCAAACTCCAAACTGGTCCAGGAAAATGGGAGTTACTGGTCCAAGGAACTGGTCCAGACTGGTCCGTACTGGTCCAAACTGGTCCATACTGGTCTGTACTGGTGGGGGTCCCCCCCCTTTAAGGCACTGGGACCCCCCGGGGGTTGGGGGGGAAGGGGCAAAATGGGGCAAAAAACGGCGATTTTGGGGTCCCCCAAAAAGGGAAAATTTGGGGAATTCCCGCCAAAAATGGAGATTTGATGGCCCCAAAAATGACAAATTTTGGGGTCCCTCAAGGAGGGAAAATTTGGGGGATTCCCTCAAAAAAATGATGATTTTCGGGTGAATTTGGGGGGATTTTAGGGAGGGATTTTGGGGGGATTTTGGGGTGAATTTTGGATTGATTTTGAGGTGATTTTGGGGGAGGGTCCCTGTGAATTCCGAGTGAATTTTGGGGTGAATTTTAGGGTGAATTTTGAGTGAATTTGGGATGAAGTTTCAGTGAATTTTGAATGGATTTGGGGTCAATTTGGGTGAGTTTTTGGTGAATCTGGGGTGAATTTTTAGTGAATTTTGAGTGAATTTTTGGTGAATTTTGAGTGAATTTCGGGGTGAATTTGGGGCAATTTTTAACGGCTTTTAGGTGGAATTTTGGTGAATTTTTAGTGAATTTTGAGTGAATTTTTAGTGAATTTTGAGTGAATTTGGGGTGAATTTTGATGTCAGTTTGGTGGAATTTTTAACGGCTTTTTAGTGGAATTTTGGTGAATTTTTGGTGAATTTTTAGTGAATTTTTAGTGAATTTTTAGTGAATTTTGGGTGAATTTTTAGTGAATTTTTGATAAATTTCTGGTGAATTTGGGGGTGAATTTTGGTGAATTTTGGGGTGAATTTTTAGTGAATTTTTAGTGAATTTTGGATGAATTTTTAGTGAATTTTGGGTGAATTTTTAGTGAATTTTTGATAAATTTCTGGTGAATTTGGGGGTGAATTTTGGTGAATTTTGGGGTGAATTTTTAGTGAATTTTTAGTGAATTTTCCTGAAATTTTCGTAAATTTGGGGTCAATTTGGGTGATTTTTTGGCGACTTTTTTGGGTGAATTTTTGGGTGAATTTCGGTGAATTTTGGGGTAAATCCGGGTGAATTTTGGGTTTTTTTTTTTTTTTTGGGGGGGGGGTCCCTACACCGGGGTCGTTTTCCTATTGAGGGTCCCCGTCCCTCCCCCCCCTCCCCCCCCGGGGGTCTCCCCCGCCCCTCCCCCCCCCTGCAGCGTCAGGAAGGCGGGGGGTGGGGGAGGGGCGCCGGGGGTGCCGGGAGGGGGGGGGAGGGGCGCGCTTTGCGCGGGTGGGGGAGGGGGCGCGCTGGGCGTGGCCAAGGGCGGCTCCGCCCCTCCCCCTCCCCCCCGACTCAACGTATACATGGAAATCTCGGCGGGGGAGGAGGAGGAGGAGGAGGAGGGGGGGGGCTTTGCCGCGGGGCGGGGAGGGGAGGGTCGCGCGATTTCCCGCCGCTGGAGCGCGAGCCCGAGCGCGAGCGGCGGCGCGGGGGCGGGGCCGGGGCAGCGCGGGGGCGGGGCGGGCAGGGCGGCGGCGGCGGGGAGGGCGGGCGGTGGGGGAGGGGGCTTTGCGGTGCCGCTCGATGTACAGGTTGACCGCCAGCACCCCGATGGCCTCGGCCAGGATGAAGGAGACCCCCCCGAAATAAAAGGACCAGCCGTAGGAGTAGGGGGAGGGGCGGCGCTCCCCGTCCCGGCGGGGGGAGGGGACCCCGCCCGCCGCCCCCTCCCCCGCGTTGGCCGAGATGTAAACGATGACCCCGATGATGTTGGAGAGACCTGGGGGGAAAAAAAGGGGGGGGACACCCCAAAACATTACCAAAAAAAAAAAAAAAAAAATGGGGGTATTGAAAAAAAAGTTTAAAAATTGGGGGGTAAATTTAAAAAATTGGGGTTATTAATAAAAAAATTGGGGGGTTAATTTAAAAAATTGGGGTTATTAATAAAAAAATTGGAGGGGTTAATTTAAAAAAATTAGGGTTATTAATAAAAAAATTGGGGGTTAATTTAAAAAAATTGGGGTTATTAATAAAAAATATTGGGAGGGATTAATTTAAAAAAATGGGGTTATTAATAAAAAAAAATTGGGGGGTTAATTTAAAAAAATTGGGGGGGTTATTAATAAAACATATTGGGGGTTATGGATGGATTTTGGGATGGACTTTTGGATGGATTTTGAGGACTTTTGTGATGCATTTTTGGATGGATTTGGGATGGGTTTGGGGGATTTTGGGATGGATTTGAGGATGGATTTTGGAGATTTGAGGATGAATTTTGGGATGGATTTTAGGATGGATTTTGAGGATTTGGGGATGGATTTTTGGCTGGATTTGAGGTGGATTTGGGGGTTTTGAACCCCTCACATACCAGCAGCCACGAAGAGGATTTGGGGATGGATTTGATGATGGATTTGGGGGATTTGGGGATGGATTTTGGGATGGATTTTGGGGATGGATTTGGGGGGTTTGGGGATGGATTTTGGGATGGATTTGGGGGATTTGGGGATGGATTTTGGGATGGATTTTGGGATGGATTTGGGGGTTTTTAACCCCTGACGTACCAGCAGCCACGAAGAGGATTTGGGGATGGATTTTGGGATGGATTTTTGGATGGATTTTGGGATGGATTTGGGGGTTTTAACCCCTGACGTACCAGCAGCCACGAAGAGGATGCCGGCGCCCAGCACGAGGCTGGTCCGGGCGCGCTGGAGGCGCGAGGCGGCCACGCAGAGCCCCCCCAGCAGCAGCAGCACCGCGCTCAGGATCGGGAAGATGCTGGAGGCCCGGACCACGCCTGGGGATCCGGAACCGACCAATCAGAGAGCGGCAGAGCCGAGCCGCGGCCAATGGGAGCGCGGGGGGCGGGCGGGCAGCCAATCAGGGAGCGGCATTGGGGAGGGATCAGTTGCAGCCAATCAGGGAGCGGCATTGGGGAGGGATCAGTTCCAGCCAATCAGGGAGCGGCATTGGGGAGGGATCAGTTCCAGCCAATCAGGGAGCGGCATTGGGGAGGGATCAGTTGCAGCCAATCAGGGAGTGGCATTGGGGAGGGATCAGTTGCAGCCAATCAGGGAGCGGCATTGGGGAGGGATCAGTTCCAGCCAATCAGGGAGCGGCATCGGGGAGGGATCAGTTCCAGCCAATCAGGGAGTGGCATTGGGGAGGGATCGGGCAGTTCCAGCCAATCAGGGAGTGGCATTGGGGAGGGATCAGTTGCAGCCAATCAGGGAGTGGCATTGGGGAGGGATCAGTTCCAGCCAATCAGGGAGCAGCATTGGGGAGGGATCAGTTCCAGCCAATCAGGGAGCGGCATTGGGGAGGGATCAGTTGCAGCCAATCAGGGAGTGGCATTGGGGAGGGATCAGTTCCAGCCAATCAGGGAGCGGCATTGGGGAGGGATCAGTTGCAGCCAATCAGGGAGTGGCATTGGGGAGGGATCAGTTGCAGCCAATCAGGGAGCGGCATTGGGGAGGGATCAGTTGCAGCCAATCAGGGAGCGGCATTGGGGAGGGATCAGTTGCAGCCAATCAGGGAGCGGCATTGGGGAGGGATCAGTTCCAGCCAATCAGGGAGCGGCATCAGGGAGGGATCAGTTCCAGCCAATCAGGGAGCGGCATCGGGGAGGGATCAGTTGCAGCCAATCAGGGGGCAGCAATGGAAAGGCAGCTGGGAGCTCTGGCCAATCAGGTGTGGGGGGTGTTATCAGGGACCAATCAGGGCTCCAGGCGGTGCAGCCAATCAGGAATCGCCATTGGAGAGGGATCTGTTCCCTCCAGCCAATCAGAGCTCAGGAACAGAGAGGGATCTGTTCCCTCCAGCCAATCAGAGCTCAGGAACAGAGAGGGATCTGTTCCCTCCAGCCAATCAGAGCTCAGGAACAGAGAGGGATCTGTTCCCTCCAGCCAATCAGAGCTCAGGAACAGAGAGGGATCTGTTCCCTCCAACCAATCAGAGCTCAGGAACAGAGAGGGATCTGTTCCCTCCAGCCAATGGCGGCGCAGGAATCGCTGGCCAATCACAGCTGCCCGTTAGAGGGGGGTCGGTTCTCTCCAGCCAATCAGGGAGCCGGGTGTGGTTACCATGGAAAAGCCTGGCTGGGTACCAGGATATCGCCATGGCAACGGCCACAGGGATGCTGCGAGCGTCGCCATGGCAACGCAAGGCAGGGCTCGGTTCCCACGGCAAGGCGGTCGCCATGGCGACAGGGAGATGCGGTTGCCATGGAGACGGGGAAAGCGCAGCCGTGGGGATGCCCTGGCGGTTGCCATGGTGACAGGAAACGGCAACTGTGGTGACATGGTGGGGGGGAGGGACAATGCCACGGTCGCCATGGCGACGGGTCACGGGTGGCGCGGTGACAGGGATGTGACAGTCTTGCGGTTGTCACGGTGATGGTGACACAGTTACCATGGCAACAGGATGGGACAACAGGCGGGTACCATGGTAACAGGCATGTGACAACTCTCATGGCGACAGAGACACGGTTGTCAGGATGACAGTGACACGGTTGCCATGGCGACAGGGATGTGGCAATGCCACGGTCGCCATGGCGATAGTTCCTCGGTTGCCATGGCGACAGGAGGGTACTCATGGTGACAGTGACGCGGTCGCCGCGGTGGGAAAATGCTGCGGTCGCCACGGTGACAGGAGGGTGACAGGAGGGTGACAGGAGGGTGACAGGACGGCGGCGGCGGCGCGGTTGCCATGGTAACTCACGCAGCAGGTACTCGGCGCTGTCGTGGTCGTACTCGAGGTCCTCGGGGAAGTGATTGATGCGCAGGCAGAGCCCCCGCTTGAGCCCTGGGGACAGCGGGGGGACGTTGGGGACACTGGGGACACCGTTGGGGACACTGGGGACACTGGGGACACTGGGGGGATTGGGGACATTGGGGACGTTGGGGACAATAATGGCAAAAATGTCCCCAGTGACGTCACCAATGTCCCCAAAGGTGTCGCCAAAGATCCCAAAGGTGTCCCCAAGGTGTCCCCAAAGCTGTCCCCAAACGTGTCCCAAATGTACCCAAGGTTTCCCCAATGTCCCTAATGTCCCTGAAGGTGCCACCAATGTCCCCAAAGGTGTCCCCAACATCCCCAGTGCTGTCCCTAAGGTGTCCCCAATGTCCCCAGTGATGTCCCCAATGTCCCCAAAGGTGTCCCCAATGTCCCCAAAGGTGTCACAACGTCTCCAAA
>JAREIS010001233.1:0-23590 GCA_030060385.1 Muscicapa striata striata
AAAGCTGCAGAATTCAATATTCAACACCAACAGACAATTTGGGGATACAAGCATCATAAAGTCACCTCAAGACATTCCATCCCTCATCCCCATATGTCATATTCCTACTATATCTAATATATCTTCTAATTCTATAAACACATACATCATACATGTATATATACACATATATATACAGGATACAGCTATATACAGACAATGAGAGTGACATCCAACAGTAATATTTCCATATGATTCTCACCCAACAATCAGATCTCCCTGGGTACACATCTGTTCTCCCATCTTTCTGCATTATCCACCATGTGCAACCTGGTCCCTGAGCAAAGACAATCCCAGGAATGGGTTTGTCTGTATTCAAGCAGAATTGACCAACATTTTCCTAACAAACCTCTGACATCCACTACTGGACTTTATCTCCATCTACTTTATGCAAGGCCTCAGACTGGGCAGGGCCTGCTCGGTTGAGTGGAACCTTGGTGTTAACTAACCAGGTGCCTTTGCTAGATGCTGCTCCCAATTCTTGAAAGATGCCCCACCCAATGCTTTCAAGGTAGTTTTAACAGCCCATTGTACCTCTCCCCTTTGCCTGCAGCTGGTGCATGGTAGGCAGGCTGCTGAGAACACAAAAGACTCTTCATCTCACTCTTCACTCAAATATCTCTGTCCAATTCCAGTCCCAACGACAGAGAGCTCTACTTCCGAGGCCCATTTCTCAGGGCAAAAGGTCTTCTTCTCAGGCACTTTTAACCTCCAAGTATATTCCACAGTTTAAAGGAATTTTAAGTAAAGTCACGATCCTCTAAAGCCCACAAGAAAAAGGTTTTAAGGTACTTATCAGTGGCGACTCCTCTATCTCTCCTGCTATAAGAACTTGTCTTCCTTCTGCTGACTTTTGTAATTCTTCCTGCTTCATGCTTTCCGTTCTGGGAGCTCATGAAAATCGAAGTCTCATTCAGGCACTAAAAGTTAAACTTGTATCTAAAACGGTAAGGATCCAGGCTGAAGCCATGCTGGAAAAGACGCAGCCACACGAGATGATGAAAATGGCTGGACTTCTTTCTGCCGCTGTGCGAGGCCTGGAGCCGGGCTGGGCCAGGCCGAGCCAAGCCGAGCCAAGCGAGTCGAGCGGCCGAGCCGAGCCGAGGCCGAGGGCCGAGCCGGGCCGGGCTACCCGGTCAGGGCGCTCGGGCATTCCCGAGTCCATGCTCTCCTCGTCCCGTGCTGGGGCCGGGGCCGGGCCGCCGGGGCCAGAGCCGAGTCCACCCGGGGCCTTCCCAGGCCGGAGTCATCCCGGGGCTGGGCCCTTCCTCCTCCCGGAGCTCAGCCCGGCCGGGCCGGGCCCATGCTGGGACCGGAGCTCCTGCCAGCTCCTCTCACCTGCCCCAACAAACGCAAAGACACAAACTAACTTCTTTCTGTGATTCGAAAAGTGAAACAGCATTCTAGTTTCTGGGCTGTCAATCACCAACCCAGTCTCTGATTGGTCCCCACAGCCTCAGGAGGCTCCAGAGAACCCGGCTCCTTTGCTCAGGACCATGTGCTTTCATGGCCTCTATGGGATGGTCACCCCCTCTTCCATGTTCCCCTTAGGTCCCAACTGAACAGCCATTGTTCTTCACCTTGGGAGCTTTGTGAAGTACACAGTTCGTGCCATGAGAAACCAGTCCTGTCAAACAATCCTGACTGCTCCATCTCTGGCCAGCCGAACTGCAGTTTGAGGGTCCTCTTGGCCTCAGGCGGTCGATGGGCAAAACAACGACTCAGCGGACTCTCACAGTAGGGTATATGGTACACCTATTATATCCCTATTGAACCTACGTTCTCTGCCCAGGTGCTTATAAGGCTGTTCTTGAAATGAGTCCCATGTCTGACTCATTCTCACAGTCCATGCCTCCAAGGACTTGTTTCTCAAGGCCAGGATGTGTTCCTGTGTGAGGCCGGGTAGTCTCCAACATCGTGGTAGAAAAACTGGACTTTGGTAAAATCAATATGTTTTGCAATTATCTTGAATCTTCTCATCTTGCTATTCTGTGTTTTCAACTTCTTCTCTCCCAATTTAGCATAGTTTATGTTCCAGCAGCCTTGGGGGTTTCAACAAGTTATCAAAAGACTCCCAGAGTTTTCTCATACTGTGCACCTGATATAAACACTGGTCTAAACTAAGAAATACACAAAAACAGCTAACATGTGAAAGAAGAGTGTGAACGGACAGCAAATTATGCAGAAATAACTGAACCAGCAAAATATAGCAACTAAATTTAGTTTTTGGCAGGTGCACACACACAGGGCCCAGATTTGTACAGACATGTCCACTGGGGTCTAAACCTAGTTCAGCATTACAACACAGTGGTGGCTTCCACCACGGTCAGCACGCAGCGCTTGCCTTGGCGGGTCTGAGGCAGTGGGATGTAGTCAATCTGCCAGGCCTCCCCGTGCTTATATTGGAACCACTGCCCCCCACACCAGAGGGGCTTCACCCACTTGGCTTGCTTGATGGCAGCACACGTCTCACAGTCATGGATAACCTGGGAAATGCTGTCCATGGTTAGATCCACCCCTCGGTCTGGTGCCCACTTAGAGGTGGCATCTCTGCCCTGATGACCTGAGGCATCGTGGGCCCATCGAGGCAGGAACAATTCTCCCTTGCGTTCCCAATCTAAATCTATCTTTGACACCTCTATCTGTGCAGCCTGATCTACCTGCTGGTTGTTTTGGTTCTCCTCACTGGCCTGACTCCTGGGGACATGGGCATCTATATGGACTTGCACAGGTACTTTCTCTACCCAGATATTGATTTTTGGCATAGCTTGGTTTCTACATCTTTCAAAACCTTTTCTTAGCTGCATGAGGGGTTTTTGTTGCTGTGAGTGGAAATGCACTTAGAATCAGGAAATTCTGTTTGTGGTAATGCCAGGCATGGTGGCAGGACAAAGCTCCATGGCCCATCATGGGCTCCAAGCAAAACCAGCTTTCCTGGCCCCAGGAATCTGGGTCAGTGAGGGGCGTGGATAAACCCTGAGGGGCCTGGGCTGTGCAGAATCCCCATTGCTCTGCAAAAAGGTGAGTTCCCCCTCTCTGATTTACCTCACCATAGGCTGCACGTGATTTTCCTAGGGAAAGAGCAGAAGTTTAATGCTTGGTCCATGTGCTGTAACAACACAAATATCAGAGTGTGTGTGTGGCCCAGTTAACTGATAACAAAGCAACAAAGAAGGTAAATTAATATTTATGCCACAACTAATTTGACTCTCCATGCTTTATCTTCTGAGCCCACTTTAGTTGTGGGCCCAGCTTACTATTTCTTTGTGTCTCACTGTACCAGATTGAAAAAAAAAAAAAAAAAAAAAAAAAAAGGATAAATTTGTCCCAAAGCAGAAGAGCAGAGTCCTGGAAGTGACTGTGTGCAGCCTCAGCCCTGGATTTATGTAGGACTTGTGCTGACAGAGCAGTATGGATGCTCTCTGGAAGCACAGGAAAAGGTGAGGCAGGTGATATCTACAGAAATCTTACAGAATGAGCACTGAGAGGAAAATATTCTTGCACTTGGCAGGCCCTTGTTTCCCTCCCAAAGCACAGCGAGCTCTGAAGCTGGGTGAGCATCCGGGGTGGTGTTTGTGTGGTACAGGATACCCAAGTGTCTGATACACACTCAGCAAACCATGAGAGAGGCACAGTCTGGGCTTCCCAAAAGGGTTTAGTATCCCAGACTAGGGAATGCAAGAACTGTCCAGCTGCAGTCCATGAGAAATACGGGGTTTTATGGTCCCCATGCCTAGTGCAGCAAGAGGAGCTGGGATTTTGAAGAGCAAGTTATCTATCTTTCCACTGGATTCCAGAGGAACACCAGATCTTTCTATATCACCTCTGGACCTTAAGGGGAACACTGAACCTTTCTACAGGAGAACTGCTTCAGCTAAGCCACATCTGCCACTGCAGGAGGATTGTAGCCACCATTTAATTGGACTCCTACCTATACCCTGACTGATTGGATGCCAGGTTATATTCTGATTTGTCAGGGTTGGAATTGTTCATTGTAATACTGCATTTTTTTGTAATTTTCTGAGCAAAGAACTGTTATTCCTAATCCCCATATCTTTACCTGAGAGCCCCTGAATTTCAAAATTATAATAATAATTTGGAGAAAGGGAGTTTACATTCTCCATTTCAAAGAGAAGCTTTTTCCTTTGATGGCAGACACCTGTCCTTCAAATGAGGACACCAGGGAATGACTGATGTACCTGGGATGGAAATGCCTGGACCCGAGTGAGGTCCCAGACTGGGCAGACAGTCTCTAAATACTTTGGGGTTTAATAGTAAAACAGGGAAATTTGCACAGAAATCGAAGAGTATCCCTACACAGGAGCTGTTTTCCTGCAGCGATGGACAGAGAGGGGTGATCTCTGTGGGCAGGGCTAACCCTCCGTGAAGGACAGGGCCCCGCCACACTGCCACACACATGTCCCCAGGGCTGGGGCATGGCCAGGGAATCCTCATGGCACCGTCTCCAGGGCGCTGCTGCCGACATCATCATAGTCCGAGTGCCCCGGGGGCTGTTCCGAGGGGTCCCTTGTAGATCCTGGGGCACTTGGAGGGGAGGAGATCCCACCTTGGGGACAGCACAGAAAGGTGCCTGAGGGGGCAGGCAGCTCCGTGTCCCCCCTGACAGACCCCACCTGGGCTCTGGCCACAGCACCCATGGATCTGCTGCTGGCTCCCTGCCCGCCCCCACAGCCAAACCCTGCCAGGGAGTGGCTCTGCAGAGGGCACAGGGCAGCTGGGAGGCCTCTTACCTGTGGGGAGGACACAGATCCACCTCTGCTGTGCCACTCCCTTGGACATGTCCCCAGTGCCTGGAGCAGGGGGATCCTCTGGCACATCCAGGACATCGTCGTAGCCATCCGGGATTCCTTGCTGGGGCCAGGCAGGGGGGTCTGGGAAATGCAGAGGGGTCCATGGCAGTGAGCAGCAGCCCTGGCACGGCTCTGGCTGTGCCATCCCCTCTGGCCTTCCCACCAGGGATGTGCTGGTGACCCTTGGGTCCAGCAGGGAAAGGCAATGCTTCACTGCACACTGACAAGGGGAGCACTTGTCCCCTCAGTTCCCCAGCCCGGCTCTGTCCCCTCTCCCCTGCTCTCCCGCTGCCTTCCTGCCCTGGGGCCCCACCTGGGGCTGCCTCAGTGTCACTCCCCCACGCTGTCCCTGCTGGAATACGGCAGCTTCTTGACCCATTCCTGTGACAGGGAACCTGCAGAGGATAAACAGGGACATGGGGGTGGCCTCAAGTGGCACCGCAGGTGACAGAACCTCACACCACACAGCGTGGCTGCTCTGGCACCCAGGGGACACCCCGGCCCATGGCCAGGAGCCACTGCAGGGACACCAGGACCTGAAGGTGCCGTGGGGCTGTCAGGCAGAGCCTTCACTCCACACAGAGCGGGGCCACAAGGGCTGCACCCACCTGGGCCACTGGGCACCTGTCACAATGCGCTAACCAGAGGGGAGTCGTCATGGTTCGTTTGACCCCAGGGTGCAAACGACAAAAGGCAAGAGACTAAGGTTTTGTTAAATAGAAAGCAGCAATGCAGTTTATTGCGTTACAATTCAGTTTTGCGGTAGAGAGAGAGAGAGAGAGAGTGCGAAAGAGAGAGAGAGGTAAAAAGAGAGGAGAGAGAGGGTAGGGATGTAATATAACTACTAACAGAAGGGACTCATCCTTGTGGTCATCCGACTAGATGCGTCTTCAATCCGTTGGGGAGAAAGAAATCTCAAAGTCTTCTTTAAGAAAGTCACTTTTTATAGTCCTTTCCCAAAGCGAGTGGCTTCTGGCCAAAAGGTGGCGAGATTTATGGACTATTGTATGCGGAGATCGTAGCTCCATGATGCAGCTGTGGGGACAGGGTGTGAAAACCAGTACCTGCAGTGTAACATGACAAGCTCCAAGCACACCTACAAGCAGTCCTTGGCCCGCAAGCATCCACCTCAGCCAGGCCGGAGCACCGGTTCAGGGCAAGTGGTGCAATCTCAGGCCTCAGTTTCTGATGATGGTCGTGAGGCAGATCAGAGGAACTTCGGACCGACCCTTACACCAGCCCATGACTCATGATCATCATCAAGAGCGCTCCTTCGTGGTGTTGTTGCGAAGTCTTCGGGCCTCGTCCAAGTTGATAGCATATCCCAGAAAACCGAGACAGAAAGTTGGACAGGATAGGAAAGTCGAAAAAAGATAGGGTAAAGAAAAAAGGAGATAGAAAACAAGATGAATTAATCAATTTAAGAGTCAGTAAAAAATTTTAAATTTCAATTTTTGATTTAATAATAATAATATCTTGGTTAAAATATAATTATAAACTTAACAATTAATTTCCGATTTCAATTTCTGATTACAAGAGATAAATAATACTTTATTGGTTAAAATATAATAATGAATTTAACAATCAATTTTCAATTTCAATTTTTGATTACAAAAAGATAAACAATTTAAATCAGTGTTTATAAATTTTAAACAATTTGAATCAACATTTTAAAGAGAATGCAACATAATTAAAATAAACAATCTTAATAACAAAAAAAAGCAATTTTTATCAATATTCATTATGCAATACCACAAAGATAAGCAATTTTTAAAACAAGCAATTTTCAAATTTCAATCCAAAATGCAACACAACTAAAATAAGCAAAATTTAAAACAAAATCATGTTTTATCTTATTTTAAATCATACATTTCACCCTGTGTCAATAACCTTAGGGATGTCAACAGTGACCGATTTGTGTACATAATGGAGAGGATTGCTGATCTGTAGAAGGTGATGAGAGGTAAAAATCATACCTTGTAATTTTAGTGTTGTGTGGCGACCTGGTTCAAGCCCGGCCCTAACCCCGGGCCACTCGGTCCATATGCTCCTGGACACCAACGTGGTGGACAGCAAATGGCGTTTATTGAAGGGTCACAAGGGTTTTTATGGCTTGGGCAGTCTGTGTCATTTCCTTCTGCTCACGTCCGGCTGGGTGCGGCCAGGCACGGAGCAAAGGTCAGACTGTGAGGGAGAAGGGGTCCTGACTGACCGTACAGCCCGATATCTTCCACACGCATATCCCTAACTCTCCATATTTCCCCCCTCCCTCATGATTAGTAAAAATCGTATAAAATTATAAAATGTAGACATTATAAAATTTCATGGGTTAATAAAATTAGTATAAAATTGTAAATGTGTTAGTAACAGGCAAGCCTTAAAGTAATTGTCGGCGTTCGACGAACATAATGTTAACCGCTTCTAAACGCTTTTTAACGAATAGCACCAATTTGTTTAATATGCAAGGCCTGAAGACTAATGCAAGTAAGATTATAGTGAGTGGGCCTATTAGGGTAGAAATTAGGGTGGTGAGCCATGGGGACCGGTTGAACCATGACTCGAACCAGCCCTGTTGAGCTTCTCTGTCCATTTTTCTTAGGTTTAGTTGGTTTCTCAGTTCAGCCATGGAGTCCCTAACGACTCCAGTGTGGTCTGCATAAAAGCAGCATTCTTCTTTCAAGGCGGCACACAGGCCTCATTGCTGCATGAACAAAAGGTCCAGTCCTCGTCTGCTTTGGAACACGACCTCTGAGAGTGAGGAAAGGGATTTTTCTAGGGAAGAAATGGATTTCTCGATCCTCTGCAAGTCCTCGTTGACAGATATCTGCAGTTGGGCCAGTCCTTGATGCTGTGTTGCAAGGGCCGAGACGCCTGTGGCAGCGCCGGTAGCTCCTAAACCGAGGAGCATTGCGATGGTGATGCCTGTTATCACTGCTCGCTTGTGGAGCCGGTCGGGTTCCTCGAACAAGCGGTACACTTCTTCTTCCTGGCGATACAGGACTCTTGGGACAATTAAAACTTGGGCATGAAAGTTAGTAGAATGATTTAATTTGTCAAGGGGTACACATGGGCTTATCCCGGATCGTTGACAGACCCACATTCCTGATGCAGCGGGGATCACCCATTGGAACTTCCCCCCTTCAAGTTTGATGAATTCCCAGCAGACGTTGCCCATCCGCTTTGCCAAGGTTGCATTGCCAAAGCATTTGCCTTGGTCTGTAACCTGGCTTAGGGTAATGCCTCTCTGGGGGCTGTCCCATCTGCATTGGCATGGATTGTCTGGCTATTACTTTAGAAACAGCACAGATAGCTTCTCGGGCAGCACGGGTTGTTGTCATGACCTCATGGGCCCGCAGGCCCTCTGCCTGTGCTTGTAGGGTGATCATAGTTGGGTCTGTGCCCATTAGCCTCTGTATGATGGAGCTGTGCAGTGGATGGTCTGCCCTCATTACTAAGGCTAGCTACTTTACACAATTGTCCTCCCATTCTTGTTTAAAAACGACCATCCCCGCCCCATCAAAAATCAGCCTGCAAGTCTGTTTGATATCAAAGGGAAGCATATCATCGCCTCCAAAAATGCTATCAACGAGTGTGGAAACCATGGCAGAATTAATCCCCCTGTTTGCAACTGTTTTAACAATTGCCTGCACGTCTTTCAGGTTTACTGGCGAGTAGGTTCTTTGATTTCCGCCTGCCCCCCCCACTCGAACCGGGAACACCAGTGTGGTTGATGGAGCCCACTCCGCGCAAGCTATTTTTATTTTCCGCCAGTCTATAAGTGGGGTTCGATCTTTCTCTGATATCTCCTTAACCCACGGAGGAGCGTTGCAGCTAGTGATTTTATATGCCGCTGCTCCCTTTTTGTTAAAGCCCGAGTTGGTGTCGCAATCGTCCTCCAGCCGCCCATCCCAGCTCGAGTCAGAGTCCGAGCTGGAAGTCGACTGACTGGATGTTTCCTGGCTACTGAGCCTTTTTCTCAGGCTCCGCCCCTGCCCCTTCTTCCGGGGGTCCGGCTGTTCCCTCCCCCTGGGCTCCCCCCGCCTCCTGCTGGGGGAGGTTCTTGCCCTATAAGGACCTGATTTAAAATGAGCTCTTTGATTGGTATTAAGCTCCTTCTCGGGGCCGCCCCTCCTCCCTGCTCGCCTGTGCTTGCGCTGTTCAGTGAGCCTTCTGCATTTCCGCCTCCCGCATCACTGTTCCACCCCCCATCACGCGCTCTGGCGCCATTTTCAAACGCATATGGCGGGGGTGCCTTTTTATCAACCGCTTCGGACTCTGATATTATAGCAGCATTCCGCGCCTCCTCTGTTAGCCCCTGCCAAAACGCCTGTGCGCCCTCCCCCCCCTCCGATGGTGGTGAGTCCAGTCTCGGAGGTCGTGGGGGCTTCTGGAGTCCGTGCATCCCCGAGCTCGACCGGTTCAAACTCCTCCACGATTTGCATAGCTGCCCTGATCCCCAGCTGCGGCGTGGCTAATAAACAAGTTCGCGCAGCTTTCCAGGTCTCCTGCTCCTGCCGAGCCTTTGCAGAGCCTGGATAACTCTGCCCCACGATTTGAGGGTTTTCCCTGAGCCTGAGGACATGGTCTCCTCAGCCAGAGCCCTCGTGCATTTATCCCATATCTCGAGATGGAGAATTTCTACCGGGCATTCTATAGCCCCTATTTGTATCAGTCTCGGTACCACGAGATTAAAATCCTTAAGTTTACAATCGATGCCCCACTGCGTGTGGATCTCACGACCTTCGTGATAGCCTCCGTGGTCCTTGCTGGTCCGGGGACGTCTCCCCCGCTGCACTAGGCCAGCTGTGCAGCCGCCGGTTCCTCGTCCTGGTGATCCCCGAATCCCGGGCGGTAATCGTCTCCCAGGTTTCGGCACCACTTGTTGTGTGGCGACCGATATCTTCCGCACGCATATCCCTAACTCTCCACATTTTAGTAAAGCTACAGACACAAAGATTTAAATGATTTTTAGTACTCACTGCCAAATCTTCTCCGAAAACCCTATCACAAACGGTTCTAAAGCATGCACACCCATTACCCATATACACCAGTAAAGTTTCAGGAATCTTGTTTGGATAAATTTCAAAATTACAGACATTCTGTTCTGTGTCTAAGCAAATATCTTGAGCTCTGATTGCATTACTTTCACAGATAAACCCTGTTGTTCCCAGACAATGAAAATTTCCAAATTAATCGTTTCTTGCATCTCACCAATTTGACGGGCCCATTCTCTATGCTTGAAAGGATAGAGGATAGCTCCATCATGATTCAGCCCTAATGCAATGATAGGGAATATTGAATGTACTGAAGCATTACATATGGTCAGTGCAAAGACTGTGGCTGTGTTTCTGCTGGGGTCATAGGTAAGATTTACCAAGTTTCACCAGGATTGGTATTCTTTTTCAAAATCATGGGCATTATCCCAAATTATTCTCTGAACTTCAGTAGGAAAAGTGGCTTCCTTGCCTTCTCATATGATTGAGGCAGCAACTGACTGCATCCACAATTGAGCCTGGATACAGCAGAGAGCTAAAGAAATTTTAGCCAATATATTAATTGATACTTCCAAATCAATACTATTCAAAATTTCCAATCTTGTTCCCACAACACCGGTTATGTCTCTTCTTTGTTTCTTGAAAAGATCCTACTTTTGCAACCAGGCTGTCCACCTCTAGAAAAGGTGAACAAGCTGGCTGAATTACTGAGACATTGTTTTGCATTGACAATTTGACTTGTTTAAAAGACCATGCCGAATTAAACAACATTTGCTGTTGGGCCGTTTCCCTAATTACCTCAAAAATTTTCAGGCTCAGTATAACCGGTGGTTGGGTAGTAGGTGTTACAACATTAATATCGAGCTCCCCTCAGTATTTTGCATTGTTTTTACCACACATAATTTTATGGGAAAATTGTACAACACTTCAATTTTGATTTTGAATCTCACGAAATAAAACACCGCTGTAAGGTCCTGTGCCATAACTGTATACAGGTTCAATGAGGGATTCAGCAATTAATCTTCATGTTCCATGGCATTATTCTGTGAAAAGTAAACACAACAGAATCTGTCACAAAGAGGCAGGAGGTTAAAATGATGGAACTATGCAGCACGTAACTCAGACTGGAATTCTGTTAACTTCCCAATCATTTTCTGCCAAAAAGGAAGCCATTCTGTACCTCCTTTAAACGCAGGATAAGAGTCAAGCATAGTCACAAACAAAGGAGGCACTTCGCACTTCAAGCTGGAAAACACTCCAAACAACCATCAGCTCCCCAACCCAAGAGCCATCCAATCCCCCAGCAATAATTTGTTCAGCAGAAGCATTAGTGAACAAAGAATTAGTGAACAAAGATTGTTTGGGGGAGAAAACAGAGACTACTTTAATTATTGAGACAGGTTTGTCGTAGCTGCTACCCAAGCTCTCAGTTTCTGCTGGATTTTTTACAGTTTCTTCTGTTACTGGGAAGATGTTACAGTACTGCTCGATCGGGGCATGCCACTTCCTAACTGAGGATTTTTGGGCCACCCCATCAGGAGGGGCAGTCCCAATAGTAGCTGTTTTCAAAAACTTCACTTTCTGAGAAGGTTTTTGAATTTTCTCTGAGGCAATTTGCAGGTTAAGGCTTTCCAAATGGGAGATTATTTTTTGTTTGGTGTCCTCCACTACTTCTATTTCACCTCTTCCCGTAAGGGTATCATCAATATATTGATAAAGAGCCACATTGTCAGGTTTGGGTATTTGGATTGGCCAAACAGGGAAGTTTCGCAAGTTTTGTATAACCAGTTTGATCCCTTCTTTGGCATCACAGGGAAGAGGGTACTGTTTTACATTTACAGGTAATGGCATAGGTGATTTATGGCCAGCAGTGAATTTTATTGCATGTATGATTTGCAAGCAGGCAGCTTTGTGAATGTTTTCTAGGAGTTGGTTGGGTGCTGTAATTCAATACTAGGAGGTAAAAGGAATGTATCCCTATAATCCTGGGTCCCTATCCCATTGGCAGAAAGCCAGAGGGGCCTCTTCCTGACCCTTCCCCCTCCTTGTCCTCCTGTGTCCCTGTGCCCGTGTCCGCTTTCCATTGGCTGATAGCCAAATTCCTCCCTGCCCCTCTTCTCCTAGAAATACCCTGGTATCTGGGGGTCTCCCCCTCTTTGGTCCCACGACCAACATGAATTAAAATACGAACCCTGAGAAAAAACAAAGAGCCTCTTTTGTCCTTGTCCTGTTCATGCTAGTCACCTGTCTGTTCTTAAATTATTAGGATAGAGACACAACGAGTTTAGCAGCTCATGATCAAACATGGGGCTTGAAAATAAAGAGCCCACATGTGGCTAAAATCCCATTTTTAGGGATTTATAAGGCTAGTTCGGTTGTTCAGCTACCTCCTATACTTAGGAGCTGTTTTAAGCAGCTTCGGGGTACGGAGGGTGGTGCCGGAGAAATCACTCCAGAGCTCGGAGAGAGCCGGTCCTGAATAAGGACCTTTCACACAGCCATACCGCGGCCGAAGCCATGGAACAGGTAAAAAAATTCCTCGTGGGAGGTGGAGACCGCAAAATTTGCCCCATGGTGCAGGGAGGGAGTCCCTAGATGATTAGGCAGCCGCGCGGCAGCAGGAGGAAGCTAGGACCCAGCACGCCGCGGCAGCGGTAGTTTGGGGGCAGACTGCTCCAAGCCAGGAGAGAGGATTACATCACCCCGTCTAAACTGTGGTGCTGCTAGCCCGGTGCGGGCGCATCTATCTGCACAACAAAAGAGTATTATTTCCCAGCTTAAAGAAATTATAAATACAGAGGATATAGTATTCTCAAAGAAATAGATAGCACACTTTGTTTGCTGGCTTTTGAATGAAGTCGCCAAGTTCGAAAAGCAAAATATGAATTCCGTTTTATTTTGGGATAATATAGGAGATTTGTTAACTTCTAAAATAGAGAAAGGTAATTCTACTGCTTCTCTGTTCCGCCCTATATTTTTAAATATTCGCAAACAATTATTACAATTAGAAAATAAAGAACAGCCACAGAAAAATCCCTTTAAACTCTCCTTACCCACTCCTCATCCCTCTGTCCCTGAATTAAAAGAGAAATTAGAGATACCTCAAGAAGCTACTAAGTTCACAGACCCCCCAATGTACCCAGGCTCTGAAAATTCTGAGCAGCCTGCTAGAAATCCTTACCTCTATCCCTCCCTTTCATCTTTACCTCCAGAGCATGGTAGTTTGGAAAGTAACTTTTCTCTGGTCCAAGGGAGAAACCATGTGGCACCTCCTTATGGTAGTAGCCATTCTATACCTTCTTCATCCCATAATCCCTTCTTCCCTTCACTTCCCTTCCCTTCCCCATTTCCTCCTCTCTCTTACAATCCATTTTTACCACCATGTAACCCTACACCAACCAGCCCCCTCAGTCAGAGCAGGAGCGAAGGGAGCAATGACACCGTGGCAGCAGGAAATGGGGGAGGGGAAGAATGCAGCTTGGAAAAACAGGCTGTGCCTGCAGCAGGGGGGGACAATGCATTAACACCCCAGCTAATAACTAACCCAGAAACTAACAACATAATAGATGAGTATATACCCTCAGGTGCTCCTGTAGTTTATGTGGTTAGGAAAAATAGCAAGCGAAGCTATCAACCATTATCATATCAGGATAAAAAGAAAATCTGTAAAGTACAAAGGAAATTTGGTAGGCAGAATGAAATCTTCAAGGGAATGATGAGAGCAACTTTTACATCAAATGAGATGGTACCTCACAATGTAAAGGACCTTTTCAGGTGCTCTGAGCATGAATTATGGTTTAATATTTGGAAACGCTCCTTAAGTACTCTTTTAACAGAACTTCACCAAAATCCTGAAAATTCCTAAGATTCAGATGATAATGAAATTACCTTAGACCATTTATGTGGAAAAAGAGATTTGCATTGTCCTGAAAAGCAGACTCGGTTATTGTCTAGATTTATTTTGGATAAAATTTGTGATATAGCCGAAAAAGCCTTTATCAAATTACCAACAGTAGAAGTAACTGGTAGTTATGTTAATGTTAAACAATATTCTTCTGAGAATTTTCTAAGATTCGTAGATCGATTACGGACACAGGTGGAAAGACAAGTGCATGACCCCGCCACCCAGGCTGAATTGATAAAGGAGATGGCACAGAGAAACACCAATGATGCCTGTCGAAGGATTATTCTGAGCCTCCCAACATATCCAGAACCAACCTTAGCACAAATGATGGAAGCTTGCACCAGCAAAGCAGAGCTGTTCAGTGCACCAGAGAGGAACCCAAGGCCGGTACCACCCAAGCCTCCAGTAGCTGAAACACCACAGGTGAGGAAGCAACAGGTGCCACCTGAACAGCTGCAGAACATCACCTGTTTTCAGTGCAAGCAGCAAGGACATTTCGCCAGAGACTGTCTTCAGAACAAGAAACAGAAGAAATTCAACAAACAAAAACTAACTTTGCAGCGCATGCCTGTAATTAATAACATGAAAGATGTGGGTACACCAGATAAATTAAATGCCAAATGTTCTATTAACCAAATCCGGCAGTCTTGCGGCCGAGTTAGGCTGGAGTCTACCAAAGGTTTTCATTTCAGGTCTACTGAGTGGAACATTATTACAGTCGACCTATCGAGCACCCTAGTAGATGTGACGATTTACCACATGGAGAGTGAGTATTTTGTTGGTGGAGACACAGCACACACACCCTTAGAAATTGAAATAGCTCCCATGATCATGAAAGGAAAAATATCCTGCCTCATAATATTAGCACATTGTTCTCAGCCACCATTCTACTTGCGTGCAGGGCAGATCCTAGCCCAGGCCATTCCCATTCCAGCAGAAGTCACAGCAGATGGGAAGTCACCAGAGGCTTACTGGGTGGAGACGGTGGGTGAGGAAAAACCCTCTTTGGCATGCAACCTGACACATGGATCAGATCATCTACGTGTGGAGGGAGTGCTTGACACAGGGGCAGATGTAACAATTATACCTGAAAGGATGTGTCCTTCACACTGGGAACTGCAACCAGTGGCTGGAAAAATTCAAGGTATAGGAGGAATTAAACTGGCAAAAATATCAAAAAGCATCGTGCAAATTGAAGGACCGGATGGAAGATTGGCGAGTGTCCGTCCGTTTGTAATAGATAACAAGTGTCCCTTATGGGGGAGAGACTCCATGTCCCAGTGGGGAATTAAAATGATGATTCCAAAAACTCCTCGGGATTTTTAGAATTGGCCACTGTTGAGCGCCCTATCCAGAAGTTAACATGGCTAGATGACACAACCATTTGGACAGCACAATGGCCATTAAGAAAGGAGAAGCTGAAGGCGCTTGAAGAGCTTGTAGAGGAGCAATTAGCAAAAAACCACATTGAAGAAACAACAAGCCCTTGAAATTCTCTGATCTTTGTAATAAAGAAACTGGGGAAGAACAAGTGGAGGTTGTTACATGACCTTAGAGAAATAAACAAAGTAATACAGGACATGGGTTCCCTCAACCTGGGATGCCATCCCCAACTATGTTACCTAGAGATTGGCAATTGGCTGTATTAGACATCAAAGGTTGTTTTTTCCAAATCCCCCTACACCCTGAAGGTGCCCCCAGGTTTGCTTTCTCAGTTCCCTCAATAAACCGAGAAGCTCCAATGAAGAGGTACCACTGGAAGGTACTTCCACAGGGCATGAAGTGCAGTCCTTCCATGTGCCAGTGGTATGTAGCTTCATTGTTGTCCCCTCTGCGTGCTCAAAGAAGGAAATCTATAATCTTACATTACATGGATGATGTGCTTGTGTGTGCTCCTGATAACTTCATACTCCAACACACATTTGACCTAGTGGTTAAGGTTTTAACCTCTGCTGGATTTCAATTGCAGGAAGACAAAGTTCAGAGGATGCAACCTTGGAAGTATCTGGGCTTGGAGATCACTGCATGGACCATTGTCCCACAGAAATTGGAAATCAACTGTAATCCCAAAATCCTAGCAGATCTCCACTCCCTGTGTGGGTCTTTGATTTGGGTAAGGCCCTGGCTAGGCCTCACTAACGAGGACCTACAACCCCTTTTTAATTTATTGAAAGGGGAGAGAGAGCTGGTTTCTCCCAGAGAACTTACCCCAGAGGCAAAAATTGCAATTGAAAAGGTACAGAAAGCTTTGTCTGAGAGGCAGGCTCACCATTATCAACCTGAGCTGCCTTTCAAATTCATTGTTTTGGGAAAGCTGCCACACCTGCACAATTTGATATTTCAGTGGATTGAGGGGCAGAGAGATTCACTCTTAATCATAGAGTGGGTCTACCTCTCCCATCAAAGATCCAAGACCATTACTCAGCCACAAGAGCTGATGGCTCAGCTGATTCAGAAAGCAAGGATGAGGCTGCATGAGCCGGCTGGTTGGGACTTTACATGCATTCACCTGCCAATCAAACTTTCTGAGGAGGGAAGGAACTCTCCTGAAAGGCTGACCAAAGAGATGTTTGAGCACTTGCTCCAGAGCAATGCCAGCCTCCAAATATCTCTGGACAGCTACAGTGGACAAATATCAGTCCATGGCCCAGCTCGTAAGTTGTTTAATGAGGAATTCCACCTCATTCCTTGTGAGAAGAGGAGTCAGAGACCACTCGAGGCACTCACAGTGTTCACAGATGCATCAGGGGCCTCTCATAAGTCGGTGATGACTTGGAGAAATCCCCAGACTCAGCATTGGGAAGCTGATGCTGAGTTTGTGGAAGGGTCACCCCAGATAGCCGAGCTAGCTGCAGTTGTGAGAGCCTTTGAGAAGTACTCAGAACCATTTAACTTGGTAACTGACTCAGCTTATGTGTCAGGGGTAATGTCCAGGGCAGAGCAGGCAATGCTCAAAGACATCGATAATGAGCATCTCTTCAGGCTGCTCTCAAAGCTAATTTATTTGGTTTCACATAGAGAGCATCCCTTCTATGTGATGCATGTGAGGTCACACACAGATTTGCCAGGCGAGATCACAGAAGGGAATCGTAAGGCAGACTCCCTTGCAGCCCCAGCTGAAAGGCACACCTCCCTGACATCTTCCAACAGGCAAAGCTGAGCCACCAGCAATACCACCAGAATGCACCAGGGCTGGTCCATCAGTTCCAGCTAACTTGGAGTCAGGCTTGAGCTATTGTGGCTACCTGTCCCAGCTGCCAGCTCCAGGCCATGCCATCGCTAGGTATGGGGGTTTATCCCCGGGGCCTAGGCAGCTGTGAAGTGTTGCAGACAGACATCACACACATTCCCAGCTTTGGATTCCTCAAATATGTTCATGTAAGCATTGACACATATTCAGGTGCAGTTTATGCCTCTGCCCATGCAGGAAAAAGGGCTGTGCATGCCAAACAACACCTAGTGCAAGCTTTTTCAGTGTTGGGGATCCCTAGGGAAATCAAAACAGATAATGGCCCAGCATACGCATCCAAAGAGTTCCTGGAATTTGTCCAGTAGTGGGGAGTGGAACATAAAACTGGCATCCCCCACTCCCCCACCGGCCAAGCTGTGATTGAGTGTGCACACCAGATGCTGAAACAGGTTCTAGCTAGGCAGAGCAATTCAACTGTGTGGATGTCTCTACAGGAGAAGCTCTGTAAAGCTCTGTTTACTATCAATTTCTTGAATTGTTAATTTGAAAATATGAGTCCTCCTGTGGTACGTCACTTTGACAGCAGTAAACAGTTCAAATTTTCTCAGCATCCACCTGTTGCTGCCTGAGATGGTTACGGAGCGGCGAGAGGAGACAGCAACATGGCAACTCTTACTTGATGCAAGAAAGAGAGCAGTTCATTGAAGAAAGCTGTGGCTTTTTATAATACAGTTCGTGCAAAGCAAAATACAGACAGTTCATTGGAGAGACAGAGAGACACCTCTGCTCTCTGGTTCTCCCATAGATCCAGCAGGTGTGTTATCTATGTTATGATTCTTTCTCTTATGTTTACAGTACAGACAGAGGCCCTAGCATGGGAAAGGTTTCAGCTTGGCCTGAGAAAGTTTCACAGCCTGAGAAAGGAACTCAGACCCTGTGAGGAAAGGCCTAGGCCTTTACAATTTTCAGCCTGTGGCTTCACTGAAGCCCACATCCACCAGTTTTGATTAGGGACCAGAAACATGGGAAACCAAAGGTCCCTATGAGCTGGTAACCTGGGGAAGGGGTTATGCATGCATATCCACTCCCTCAGGCCCTTGGTGGATTCCCCAGAAGTGGGTCAAACCTTTTGTTCCCAAAACTCCAGCTCCAGCAAAAGGAGATGAGAAGCAAGTAACCATTGCTTCGAAAAGAAGATGCTGCTGGAGAAAGGAAGCAAAAACTTCATAAAGGGATACCCTCTGGCAGACAGAGACTCATAACATGTTTTAAAATGTTTGTTTTTCCTTTTAGAAAAAACCTATCCTCCACTCAACCCTGTGAAGAACTCCATCCAAGTTGTCTTCTTGTTAACACTGAACAGTTTGGCAGCTACGTGGATCGTCCCACAGCCATGTCAAAACATCTGGGTGACCCTGGCACGAACGCTCCAACAGGAAAACATATGCCAGTCCACTGCAACTGCAAAAGACCCTATGTCCACCTGCCTGGTAGGAGTCCCATTGAAGGCTGGAGAATATTCAGCCAGCTTTGACATACAGATGCCCAATGAAGCTCCTGAGTCATTCACCATTTGACCTAGGCAGCAAGCAGAGATCAGAAGAAATCCCTTAAAGGAGCTGCTGCCAAAATTGCCCAAAGCAGCCCAGGAACCCCAAGAATTAGAGCTGTTGGGTTCCTACCCAGCACCATGTTGCATTCATTTTAGCATCTACCCAAAACCTACTGACACTAAAGATTTCCATCTCATACGACAATTTTGTAGGGAATTCATGGCCAGAAGGTGATGTAATATTCTAAACCAGACTTCAGCTAATGACCCAGCTTATTCAAGTCCCAAAAGTCTCCCAAAGGGATTGTTTTTAATTTGTGGGGATTGGGCATGGGCAGGGATTCCTCCTCGGCTTCTAGGAGGGCCACGTACCATAGGGCGGTTGTCCTTGTTAGCACCCAATGAAACTTTAATTAGTGACTGGACTCACAAAAACAAATTAGCTGACAAAATACAAGAGAAGTGTTGACAATGTGGACCCAGCTTGTGATGCTGAGATTTTCCATTGGGCCAAATCAAAAAGAATAGCTGTGTCCGTGTTTCTTCCGTGGGTCGCAGCAGCTAAAGGTCTAGGTGACTTAGGCCACCTGGAGTGTTGGATTGTTAAACAGGCAAACTTAACCTCAACTGCCATCATCTCCCTCCTAGAAGATGAGGAAGTTACCAGGCAGGCCATGCTCCAAAATTGTGCTGCTATAGATTTCCTCCTGCTATTGCATGGACATGAATGCCAGGAATTTGAAGGACTTTGCTGTATGAATTTGACCTCGAAAGCTCCCAACATCTACGCTGCCCTTTGAAACATGAACAACCTGATCGGACAAGGGAAGCAAGAATCAGAAGATTGTTTCAATGAACTGTTCAAAGGCTGGGGGTTTTCCGGGTGGTGGACTTCTATAGTTAAAACAATTCTGTTGTTCTTTGTTATTCTTTTCCTTGTAATAATGGCATTCGGGATCCTACGTCATTTAGTTTTCAAGGCCACTAATGGTATCTTTCCTTCTACCTCTGCAGTCAATCACATAGAGATGAAAAACATAAAACAATCTTACTCTCCCACTTACTACAAATGGTGGACAAAACAATAATTTGAATTAAAATTAATCTAATATATTTCCCCCACTTAAAAAACAAAGAAAGGGGGGGATGTTGTAATTCAATACTAGGAGGTAAAAGGAATGTATCCCTATAATCCTGGGTCCCTATCCCATTGGCAGAAAGCCAGAGAGGCCTCTTCCTGACCCTTCCCCCTCTTTGTTCCCCTGTCTCCCTGTCCCCCTGTCCGCTTTCCATTGGCTGATAGCCAAATTCCTCCCTACCCCCCTTCTTCTAGAAATACCCTGGTATCTGGGGGTCTCCCCCTCTTTGGTCCCGCGACCAACATGAATTAAAATACGAACCCTGAGAAAAAACAAAGAGCCTCTTTTCCTTGTCCTATTCATGCTAGTCACCTGTCTGTTCTTAAATTATTAGGACAGAGACAGAGTGAGTTTAGCAGTCGGGGGTACCAACTAAAGCTAAAAGGTCTTCCCTTTCCAAGGGGTTAAGCCCCCTGGCCCAATAAACCGTGTGCTGAGTTGGGGACCATGAGTTATGTTTGACTTCTGTTGCTAAGAAAGCTCCATGTCCCCAGTACCCACTATCTACTTGTTCTGATAATTCAGTAGCAGTGTACTGGATTTTTGTAGTGGTTATTTGTGGGTCAAAATTCTCATCATTGATACAATTGTATTCTGTTTTAACCACAGGTTTCAAGCTAGGGCAGCAATGTTCCCCACTATTTTTCATTAGAGTAAGTTCTTTTTGAGGATATAATAGATTAATTTCCTTATCCTCTGTTTCTTTTTGTGGATCAGTGTGTTTTAAAGCAATGGTGTGTTCCTGTCTTAGGGCAGCTCTTAAAGAATGATTCTCATCTCTCAAAACATGATTCTCATTCCTTTCTTCATCTAATTGTTTTTGCAAAATTTCCACTAAATTTTGTAGAGTGTCAATAATTGTTCTTCTTTCACTTCTTTGCATAAAGCGAATTTCTATAGCTGCCGTAAGATAGGCCCCCAAAACTGAACAGAGAATGGTCTTATTTCTGCCCAATTTGAATCTTGTTTCATGTTGCAAAGAATGTATCCTATCTATTTTCTAGATGAAACCCGTTACTGTGAGCCAAATCTTCTCCCCCTTGGGACGGTTTGGCATTATACTTAGCTAGTAAAGCAAAAAATGCAGTTTTATCTTTAGTATTATGCTTTTCAGTCATTTTGAAAGAAGGAAAGTAAGACCACTCAAGGAAAGTCAACACTTAATTATACATACAGCTTTTTCTGTCTGTAAGCCCCTCTTTTCCCTGGGTGGGTAAAAAGACTAGACTTACACACACACTCCTCAGCCTGCGCAGAATTCTCCCTCTTTCAGGGAAGGTAGACACACAGCCTGCACAGTTTCTTAGGAAAGGGAAAAGTATATATGTATACACACTCTATACAGTTTTCCCCCCGCTTAGGGCAGGGTAGACACACAACCTGATTGGTACCCCCTCCTAACTTCTTAGGAGAGGTTAGTACACATGTATACACACCATACGCAGTTTTCCCCCCCTTATTCCAGGGCAGGGTAGACACACAACCTGCACAGTACCCTCTCCCAACTTTTTAGGAGAGGTTAGTACACATGTATACACACCCTACGCAGTTTTTTGCCCCCCTTATTTTCAGGAAAGGCAGATACACAGCCTGCGCCGGGTTTTTCCCCCCTAATTTTAGGAAAGGTCAGATCACATACGTACAGTGATAGATTAGAGTTACACACTCCTCAGTCTGCACAGTATTCTCCCTAACTCAGGGAGGTCAGTTCACATACATACAGTAATAAAGAACAAGAACAGAGCAGTTCTGCCTTTTGCACCAAGAGATCTTTTGTGAATTTCTGAAGACAGAATCCTCAATCGAGTGTAGGGATGCTTTTCACCCAGGCCTGTACAGTTTGCAGGAAATCCAAAATGCCCCACTTGCTTTCTAGTCTGGCTCACCCCTGTCGAGGTGGCCAGCGAGGTGCGGCTGAGGCAAGACATCCTTCCCCTGTTACAGACTACACACAACAAGCAACCCTTCTGTCTGTCAGAAATCCTGTCCATGATGCCAATTTAATGACATAATCCAATCAACCCGAATGGGAGTGGTGATGATTCGTTCGACCCCAGGGTGCAAAAGACAAAAGGCAAGAGACAAAGGTTTTGTTAAGCAGAAAGCAGCAATGCCGTTCGTGTTACAAGTCAGTTTTGCGGGTAGAGAGAGAGAGTGAGAAAGAGAGAGAGATGTAAAAAGAGGGGAGAGAGATGTAAAAAGAGGGGAGAGAGAGCGTAAGGATGGGATACAGCTACCAACAGATGGGACGCACCCTCATGGTCGTTCGACAAGATGCATCTTCAATCATTGGGGAGAAAGAAATCTCAAAGTCTTCTTTAAGAAAGTCACTTTTTACAGTCCTTTTTCAAAGCGAGTGGCTTCTGGCCAAAAGGTGGCAAGATTTATGGACTGTTGTATGTGGAGATCGTAGCTCCATGATGCAGCTGTGGGGACAGGGTGCGAAAACCAGTACCCGCAGTGTAACATGACAAGCTCCAAGCACACCTACAAACAGTCCTTGGCCCGCAAGCATCCACCTCAGCCAGGCCGGAGCACCAGTTCAGGGCAAGTGGTGCAATCTCAGGCCTCAGTCTATGATGATGGTCGTGAGGCAGATCTGAGGAACTTCGGACCGACTCTTACAGCACCTCCTGATACCCCAGCATGGCCGTGTAGTCCAGCTCCTCATTGGAGATGGCATCTGCAGCTCTGTCATGGCCTGGAAACACAGGCAGCATTTACCTCGGGCCTGGGCACTGTGGGTGCCACCAAGATCACCCCTGCCCATCTCCTGAGCTGTTCCACAGGGCAGGAGCCCCTGGACCCCCAAACCGGGTCTGTCCCGGCCCCACCCACCAGGACTGACCTTGGCGCCAGGCACGGGCCTGGTGTGGTGTGAGGTTCTGTCACCTGCGGTGCCACTTGAGGCCACCCCCATGTCCCTGTTTATCCCCTGCAGGTTCCCTGTCACAGGGATGGGTCAAGGAGCTGCCGTATTCCAGCGGGGACAGCGTGGAGGGGAGTGACACCGAGGCAGCCCCAGGTGGGGCCCCAGGGCAGGAAGGCAGCGGGGAGAGCAGGGGAGAGGGGACAGAGCTGGGCTGGGGAGCTGAGGGGACAAGTGCTCCCCTTGTCAGTGTGCAGTGAAGCATTGCCTTTCCCTGCTGGACCCAAGGGTCACCAGCACATCCCTGGTGGGAAGGCCAGAGGGGATGGCACAGCCAGAGCCGTGCCAGGGCTGTTGCTCACTGCCATGGACCCCTCTGCATTTCCCAGACCCCCCTGCCTGGCCCCAGCAAGGAATCCCGGATGGCTACAATGATGTCCTGGATGTGCCACAGGATACCCCTGCTCCAGGCACTGGGGACATGTCCAAGGGAGTGGCACAGCAGAGGTGGATCTGTGTTCTCCCCACAGGTAAGAGGCCTCCCAGCTGCCCTGTGCCCTCTGCAGAGCCACTCCCTGGCAGGGGTTTGGCTGTGGGGGCGGGCAGGGAGCCAGCAGCAGATCCATGGGTGCTGTGGCCAGAGCCCAGGTGGGGTCTGTCAGGGGGGACACGGAGCTGCCTGCCCCCTCAGGCACCTTTCTGTGCTGTCCCCAAGGCGGAATCTCCTCCCCTCCAAGTGCTCCAGGATCTACAAGGGACCCCTCGGAACAGCCCCTGGGGCACTCGGACTATGATGATGTCGGCAGCAGCGTCCTGGAGACGGTGCCATGAGGATTCCCTGGCCATGTCCCAGCCCTGGGGACATGTGTGTGGCAGTGTGGAGGGCCCTGTCACCAGGAGAGGGGCCTGCACAGAGTCACCCTCCTGTCCATCCTGCAGGAAAAGCTCCTGTGTAGGGATATTCTTCGATTTCTGAATTTCCTTTTCCTATTAAACCCAAAGTACTTAGACTACTGCCGCCGACCCACCGCAGGCACTTCCTCCGGTACATCAGCCTTGTCTTGAGCATTCTCAAGCGTTACCTTCCTCCAA
>JAREIS010001234.1:0-24039 GCA_030060385.1 Muscicapa striata striata
CCCTGTCTCTCACCTGTCTCTCACCTGTCTCTCCTGTCTCTCCCTGTCTCTCCCCTGTCTCTCACCTGTCTCTCCCTGTCTCTCCCCTGTCTCTCCCTGTCTCTCACCTGTCTCTCACCTGTCTCTCACCTGTCTCTCCCCTGTCTCTCACCTGTATCTCACCTGTCTCTCACCTGTCTCTCCCCTGTCTCTCACCTGTCTCTCCCCTGTCTCTCACCTGTCTCTCACCTGTCTCTCACCTGTCTCTCCCCTGTCTCTCACCTGTCTCTCCCCTGTCTCTCACCTGTCTCTCACCTGTCTCTCCCCTGTCTCTCACCTGTCTCTCACCTGTCTCTCACCTGTCTCACCTGCCCAGGTTGATCAGCGAGCGCACGGTTGAGGAGAACATCCTCAAGAAGGCGAACCAGAAGCGTTTGCTGGGGGACATGGCCATCGAGGGCGGCAACTTCACCACGGCCTACTTCAAACAGGTGAGCTGGGACAGGTGAGCGGGGACAGGTGAGCAGGGACAGGTGAGATGGGACAGGTGAGCTGGGACAGGTTAGCGGGACAGGTGAGCGGGACAGGTGAGATGGGACAGGTGAGACTGGCCGGGTGGGACCTCCCCAGGTGGGACAGGGCAGGTGGGACCCCCACAGGTGGGACAGGGCAGGTGGGACCCCCACTCAGGTGAGGCAGGAGCCCAGTCTGGGGCATCCAGGTGGGGTCCAGGTGAGGAGGAACATCCTGAGGGTGGTTTGGGGGTGCCCAGGTGAGGCTCAGGTGTGTCCAGGTGCCCCCACCTGCGTCCAGGTACCCCGAGATGCCCCCAGGTGTCCCCAGGTGTGTTTTAGGTGTCCCCAGGTTCCCCCAGGTGTGTCCCCAGGTAACCCAGGTGTGGTTTAGGTGTCCCCAGGTGTCCCTAGGTGTGTCCCCAGGTGCCCCCAGGTGCATCCAGGTGTCCCCAGGTGCCCCCAGGTGTCCCCAGGTGTCCCCAGGTGTGTTTTAGGTGTCCCCAGGTGCCCCCAGGTGTCCCCAGGTGTCCCCAGGTGTGTCCCCAGGTGTGTCCCCAGGTGTGTCCCCAGGTGTGCCCAGGTGACGCAGGTGTGTCTGTTCCCGCAGCAAACCATCCGCGAGCTGTTCGACATGGCGCCCGAGGAGAGGGACAGCGGGGACAGGGACAGGGACGGCGGGGACAGGGACAGGGACAGGGACAGGGACAGGGACAGGGACAGGGACAGGGACAGGGACGAGGACGACGAGGACCCGGCCGCCACCCGCCGCACGCACATCCTGGAGCAGGTGAGACAAGATGGCCGCCGGGTCCCCAAACGTCCCCAAATGTCCCCAAATGTCCCCAAATGTCCTCAAATGTCCCCAAATGTCCTCGGTGACTCAAAATGGCCGCCAGTGTCCCCAAATGTCCCCAAATGTCCCCAAATGTCCTCGGTGCCTCAAAATGGCCGCTGTGACCTCGAGGTGTTCGGTCTCAAAATGGCCGCCGTGTCCCCAAATGTCCCCAAATGTCCCCAAATGTTCTTGGTGTCTCAAAATGGCCGCCAGTGTCCCCAAATGTCCCCAAATGTCCCCAGATGTCCCCAAATGTCCTCGGTGCCTCAAAATGGCCGCTGTGACCCCGAGGTGTTCGGTCTCAAAATGGCCGCCGTGTCCCCAAATGTCCCCAAATGTCCCCAAATGTCCTTGGTGACTCAAAATGGCCGCCGTATTCCCAAACGTCCCCAAATGTCCTCGGTGACTCAAAATGGCCGCCAGTGTCCCCAAATGTCCCCAAATGTTCTCGGTGACTCAAAATGGCCGCCAGTGTCACCAAATGTCCCCAAATGTCCCCAAATGTCCCCAAATGTCCTCGGTCTCACAAAATGGCCGCCAGTGTCCCCAAATGTCCCCAAGGTTCTGGATGTCTCAAAATGGCCGCCAGTGTCACCAAATGTTTTAAAATGGCCGCCGTGTCCCCAAGGTTCTCAATGTCACAAAATGGCCGCTGTGTCCCCAAATGTCCCCAAATGTCCTCGGTGACTCAAAATGGCCGCCGTGTCCCCAAATGTCCCCAAATGTCCCCAAATGTCCTCAGTCTCAAAATGACCACCGTGTCCCCAAATGTCCCCAAGGTTCTCGAGGTTCTCAATGTCACAAAATGGCCGCCAGTGTCCCCAAATGTCCCCAAATGTCCTCTGTGGCTCAAAATGGCCGCCAATGTCCCCAAATGTTTTAAAATGGCCGCCGTGTCCCAAGGTTCTCAATGTCACAAAATGGCCGCTGTGTCCCCAAATGTCCCCAAATGTTCTCGGTGTCTCAAAATGGCCGCCAGTGTCCCCAAATGTCCCCAAATGTCCCCAGTGTCCCCTCACTGTCCCCAAGCCCTGTGTGGCGCCGAGGACCCCGAGGACATCCGTGTGTCCCCAATGTCCCCAATGTCCCCAATGCCTCCAATGTCCCCAATGCCTCCAATGTCCCCAATGTCCCCAATGTCCCCAGTGTCCCCATTACTCTGAATGTCCCCAATGTCCCCAATGTCCCCAATGTCCCCTCACTGTCCCCATGTCCCCAGGCCCTGTGTGGCGCCGAGGACCCCGAGGACATCCGTGTGTCCCCAATGTCCCCAATGTCCCCAATCCCCCAGTGTCCCCAATGTCCCCAATGTCCCCAATGTCCCCAATCCCCCAATGTCCCCAATGTCCCCAATGTCCCCAATCCCCCAATGTCCCCAATGTCCCCAATGTCCCCAATCCCCCCAGTGTCCCCAATGTCCCCATTACTCTGAATGTCCCCAATGTCCCCAATGTCCCCTCAGGCCCTGTGTGGCGCCGAGGACCCCGAGGACATCCGCGTGTCCCCAATGTCCCCAATGTCCCCAATGTCCCCAATCCCCCCAGTGTCCCCAATGTCCCCATTACTCTGAATGTCCCCACTGTCCCCAATGCCCCCAATGTCCCCTCACTGTCCCCAGGCGCTGTGTGGCGCCGAGGACCCCGAGGACATCCGCGCGGCGTCCCAGGCCCGCGCCGAGCACGTGGCCGCCATGGCCGAGTTCAGCGAGAGCCCCGAGGAGGGGGGAGGGGCGCCCGAGGAGGAGCTGAGCAAGGCGGAGCAGGAGATCGCGGCGCTGGTGGAACAGGTGAGGGACACACCTGGGACAGGTGAGGGACACACCTGGGACACCTGGGGACACCTGGGGACACCTGGGGACAGGTGAGGGACAGCTGGGGGAGGGGCGCCCGAGGAGGAGCTGAGCAAGGCGGAGCAGGAGATCGCGGCGCTGGTGGAACAGGTGAGGGACACACCTGGGCACACCTGGGGACACCTGGGCACACCTGGGGACACCTGGGCACACCTGGGGACACCTGGGGACACACCTGGGGCCAGGTGAGGGACACACCTGGGGACAGGTGAGGGACACCTGGGGACAGGTGGGGGACACCTGGGTGCAGCTGGGATATACCTGGGCACACCTGGGTTCACTGGGGACACCTGGGGGCAGGTGAGGAGCACCTGGGGGCAAGTGGGGGACAGCTGGGCACACCTGGGGAACATCTGGGAGAGACCTGGGCACACCTGGGGGCAGGTGAGGGACACCTGGGGGACAGCTGGGGGCACCTGGGACACACCTGGGATATACCCAGGGCACACCTGGGCACACCTGGGACACACCTGGGTGCAGGTGGGCGCACCTGGGCACACCTGGGGAACATCTGGGCACACCTGGGGAACATCTGGGCACAATCCCTGCAAAAATCTCATTAAAATCCTGAAAAAAATCCTGTAAAAATTCTGTAAAAATCCCATAGAAATCCCAGTAGAATCCCATAAAAATCCCACAAAAATCCCTTAAAAATCCTGAAAAAAATCATGTTAAAATCCTGTAAAAATCCCATTAAAATCCCATAAAAATCTTCTTAAAATCATGTAAAAATCTCATTAAAATCCCTTTAAAATCCTGTAAAAAATCCACTAAAAATCTCCTAAAAAACCCATAAAAATCCCTTAAAAATCCCATAGAAATCGCAATAAAGCCCCATAAAAATCCCTTTAAAATCTTAATTAAATCCCCTAAAAATCCCAATAAAATCCCCTAAAAATCCCAATAAAGTCCCCTAAAAATCTCAATAAAATCCCCTAAAAATCCCAATAAAATCCTCTAAAAATCCATTTAAAATCCCCCAAAAATCTCAATAAAATCCCCCAAAAATCCCAATAAAATCCCCTAAAAATCCGAATAAAATTCCCTAAAAATCCCCTAAAAATCTCATAAAAATCCCATAAAAATCACAAAAAAATTCCCCTAAAAATCTCAATAAAATCCTCTAAAAATGCCAATAAAATCCCCTAAAAATGCCAATAAAAATCCCCTAAAAATCTCAATAAAATCCCCTAAAAATCCCCTAAAAATCCCAATAAAGTCCCCTAAAAATCCCAATAAAATCTCCTAAAAATCCATTTAAAATCCCCCAAAAATCTCAATAAAATCCCAAAATAAAGCCCCATAAAAATCCCTTTAAAATCTTAATTAAATCCCCTAAAAATTCCAATAAGATCCCCTAAAAATCCCAATAAAATCCCCTAAAAATCCCAATAAAATCCCCTAAAAATCCCAATAAAATCCCTTTAAAATCCCATAGAAATCGCAATAAAGCCCCATAAAAATCCCTTTAAAATCCCATAAAAATCCCCTAAAAATCCCAATAAAATCCCCTAAAAATCCCAATAAAATCCCTTAAAAATCCCTTAAAAATCCCATAAAAATCACAAAAAATTCCCCTAAAAATCCCAATAAAATTCCATAAAAATCTACTAAAAATCCCATAAAAATCTCAATAAAATCCCCTAAAAATCCCATAAAAATCCTATAAAAATCCCAATAAAATCTCATAAAAATCCCATAAAAATCCCTTAAAAATCCCTTAAAAATCACAAAAAATTCCCCTAAAAATCCCAATAAAATCCCCTAAAAATCCCCTAAAAATCCCCTAAAAATCCCCTAAAAATCCTATAAAAATCCCAATAAAATCCCCTAAAAATCCCAATAAAACCCCTTAAAAATCCCATAAAAATCCCATAAAAATCCCCCAAAAAATTCCCCTAAAAATCCCAATAAAATCCCCTAAAAACCCCACCAACCCCTGTCCATTTCTCCAATTTCTGGGTGGATTTTGGGGTGTTCCCAGGGGTGTCTGGGGCTGTTTTTTGGGGTGCTGACCCCTCCCCCATTGCAGCTGACCCCCATTGAACGTTACGCCATGAACTTCCTGGAGGCCTCGCTGGAGGACGTCAGCAGGGAGGAGCTGAAGCAGGCCGAGGTCTGGGGGGGATTTTGGGGGGATTTTGGGGGGTCTTGGTGGATTTTTGGGGATTTTGGGGGGATTTTGGGGAGTCTTGGTGGGGTTTTGGGGGGTTCTGAGGGGTTTTTGGGGGGCTCTTAGAGGAGTCCCAGAGGCTTTTTGGGGGTCCTGGGGGAATTTTGGGGTTCCAGGTGAATTTTGGGGATGCTGGGGAATTTGGGGTCCCAGGTGAATTTTGGGGGTTCCCAGGAGGATTTTGGGGGTCCCAGGTGGATTTTGGGGGGTCCCAGAGGGATTTGGGGGTTCCCAGGAGGATTTTGGGGGGTCCCAGAGGGATTTGGGGGGTCCCTGGAAAAATTTTGGGGGTCCCAGGAGGATGTTGGGGAGTTCTGGGAGGATTTGGGGGTCCTGGGGAATTTTGGGGAGTCCTGGGGGATTTTTGGGGGTCCCAGAGGGATTTGAGGGGTCCCTGGAGGATTTTGGGGGGAATTAAGAGAGCCCCAAATGGGTTTGGGAACCTCCCAAAAATTGGGGGTCACTTTAAATTTGGGGAGCTCAATTTAAATTTGGGGGTCTGTCTGAATTTTTGGGGATCCCTAATTGGGTCTGGGGTCTCCCCAATGGGATTTGGGTTGGAAGAGTCCATTTGGAATTCAGGGGGGATTAAAAGGGCCCCGAATGGGTTTGGGAACCTCCCAAAAAATTGGGGGGGGTCACTTTAAATTTGGGAGGGTAAATTTAAATTTTGGGGGGGACAATTTAAATTTTGGGGTTCTCCAATTGGGTCTGGGGTCTCCTCAATGGGATTTGGGTTGGAAGAGTCCATTTGGAATTTGGGGGGAATTAAAAGAGCCCCTAATGGGTTTGGGAATGTCCCAAAAAATTGGGAGTGGTCACTTTAAATTTGGGAGGGTAAATTTAAATTTTGGGAGGGTCAAGTTAAATTTAGGGGTTCCCTAATTGGGTCTGGGGTCTCCCCAATGGGATTTGGGTTGGAAGAGTCCATTTGGAATTGGGGATTAAAAGGGCCCGAATGGATTTGGAAACCTCCCAAAAATTGGGGGTCACTTTAAGGGGGAGGGTCAATTTAAATTTTGGGGGGTCAATTTAAATTTGGGGGGGGTCTGTCTGAATTTTTGGGGTTCCCTAATTGGGTCTGGGGTCTCCCCAATGGGATTTGGGTTGGAAGAGTCCATTTGGAATTTGGGGGGGATTAAAAGGGCCCCTAATGGCTTTGGGAATGTCCCAAAAAATTGGGAGTGGTCACTTTAAATTTGGGGGGCTCCATTTAAATTTGGGGGGGGTCTGTCCGAATTTTTGGGTCTGGGGTCTCACCCTGCCCCTCCCCCCCCCCCCCACAGGAGCAGGTGGAGGCCGCCCGCAGGACATCGACCAGGCCAAGGGGGGCGGGGGCCGCTTCCGGCTGCCCCCCCCTCCCCCGGCCGGGGAGGAGGAGGAGGAGGAGGAGGAGGAGGAGGAAGAGGCCGCCATGATGGGGGGAGGGGCGGCCGTGACGGGGCGGGGGGGGGGCGGGGGAGGGGGAGGAGCTTCAGGCGATGATGGGGGGAGGGGCCCGGAAGCCGCGGAGGACGCGGGGGCCGCCCCGCCCCCACCACGCCGAGAGGGCGGGGACGCGCGCCAGCCAGCGCTGCGGGCGGACGCCATCGGGTGACGCCATCGGGTGGCGACAGGCCGCGCGGTGACGTCACAGCCCAGCGCGGTGACGTCATCGCCGCCCAGCGACGCGCCGCCGGGCGCCGCCCGGCCACGCCCCCCGCCTCGCGCCCCGCCCGTGACGTCGTCGCGCCCCGGCGTGGACGCCACCGCCGCCCTCCTCCTCCCGCCCCGCCCGTGACGTCATCCCCGCCCGAGCCGCGTCCTCCCGCCCGTGTGACATCATCGCCGCCACGCGTGACGGTCATCACCACCACCCGCCGCTTCGGCGACGTCACCGCCGCCTCCCCAGGAGGAGCCACGCCTGCCCCTCCCCTCCCCAAACCCCTGCCCCTCCTCCCCCCCTCCTCCTCCCTCCCCCTCCCTCCCGCGGCGCCGGCGCAGCGCCGACAGCGAGATCCGGCAGAGCCGCGGCCCGGCCCGGCCGCCAAAGTGCTGCGGACGCTGCCGGGCCGGCTCGCCACCGTCCTGGAGGCCCCGCCCTCGGGCGGCCGCTGGCGCCCGCCGCCACGCCAGCCCGCCTCCCCTCTCTCCTCCTCCTCGGCCCCTCCCCGCCAAGCGGCGGCGCTGCCGCCCGAAGCGGGCGGGCGCTGGGCGGGAGGGGCGCGGTCGCGGGGCGGCGGCGCCTGTCATGGCGGAGGGCAGCGCCCGCCCGACAGCCGGAAGCGGCACGGGAAACCGCGGGGCGGTGGGGGAGGGGAGGAGGAGGAGGAGGAGGAAGCTCCGCCCTGAAGAAGAGAAGGGGCGGCCACCCAAGATGGCCGCCGGTGATGCGGGGGGGGAGGGGAGGGGTCGGAGCCGCCCAGCCCCGGCCGGCCACGCCCACCCCGCCCCGCACCACTAGGGGCGCCCGGGCGCCCTGGCCCCGCCCCCTGCAGCGGGAGCGCGGGAGGAGGCCACGCCCAGCCGAGGAGAGCGGGAGGAGGGAGGGGGAGGGGCCAGGAGGAGGGAGCCCCGCCCCAGCACCCCCGGCCGGGCGGCGCAGGGGGAGGGGCTCGGCAAATGGCCGCCAGGAGGAGGCGCCGCGGGCAGCGGGGCGGGCGGGGCCCCCCGCGCCGGGATGCAGCCCCCGGCGATGCGCGGCCGTCATGGCCGCCCGGGGCAGGGAGGGAGGGGCGGCCCCACAGGACCCCCCCGCGGGGGTGGGGGCGGCGCTGAGGGGGAGGAAGGCCAAGACGTGACGGGAGAGGCAAGATGGCGGCGGCGGCCGGGGTGGATACGGGGAAAATGGCCGACGCAAAATGGCCGACGGTTGGGGTGGGGATGCAAAATGGCTGACAGTGGGAGTTTCACAAAATGGCTGACAGCGGGAGGTTCACAAAATGGCTGACAGTTGGATGGTCACAAAATGACCGACGGATGGTCACAAAATGGCCGATGGTTGGGGTGAGGCACAAAATGGCCGACGGTTGGATGGTCACAAAATGGCTGATGGTTGGGGTGGGGCACAAAATGGCCGATGGTTGGGGTGAGGAACAAAATGGCCGACGGTTGGATGGTCACAAAATGGCCGATGGTTGGGGTGGGGCACAAAATGGCCGACAGTTGGATCGTCACAAAATGGCCGATGGTTGGGGTGGGGCACACAATGGCGATGGTTGGGGTGAGGCACAAAATGGCCGACGGTTCGATGGTCACAAAATGGCCGATGGTTGGGGTGGGGCACAAAATGGCCGATGGTTGGATGGTCACAAAATGGCCGACGGTTGGATGGTCACAAAATGGCCGATGGTTGGATGGTCACAAAATGGCCGATGGTTGGGGTGGGGCACAAAATGGCCGATGGTTGGACGGTCACAAAATGGCCGACGGTTATTACGGGGTACAAAATGGCTGACGTTGGCGTGGGGGTTGTCATGTGATCTGGGGGTAATGTCAATATGGCTGACACAGTGACCTTTGGTTGGTCCCAATATGGCTGATGGGGTTGTTTTTGGTCGACCCCAATATGGCCGACAGTACGGACCCAATATTGCCGACAAAGCGACCCCGTTATGGACAACGTGGTGACCTTTTATTGACCCCAATATGGCCGACACGGTGACCTCTGATTGACACCAATATGGCTGCCACAGCAATCTTTGATTGATACCAGTATGGCCGACACGGTGATCTCTGATTGATAACAATATGGCCGACACAGTGACCTTTGGTTGACCCCAATATGGCTGACACGGTGACCTTTGAGTGACCCCAATATGGCCGACACAGTGATCTTCGAAGAGCCCCAATATGGCCGACATAGTGACCCGTGAGTGACCCCAAGATGGCCGACACTGTGACCCCTGAGTGACCCCAAGATGGCCGACACTGTGACCTCTGAGTGACCCCAAGATGGCCGAAAGGATGATCCTTAATGCTCCAAAATGGCTGACAGAGTAATTCCAAAATGGCCGACACGGTGACCTTTGGTTGACCCCAACATGGCCGACACAGTGACCTCTGAGTGACCCCAAGATGGCCGCCATGTGCAGTCAGAGATGAGGACATTTGAGTGACCCCAAGGTGGCCGCCATAATGAATCCAAGATGGCCGACTTCACCGATCCATGACATCACTTCTGGCAGCCATCTTGACTCTGGCTCCTGGCAGCCATCTTGTTTACAAGAAAAAAGAAACCTGGTGGCCATCTTGTGTCTTGGTAGCCATCTTGACTCTGACCATCAAGTGACCCAGCAGCCATCTTAACTGCAAGAGAAAACCTGTCGGCCATCTTGATTGTTAAACATGTGACCCAGCAGCCATCTTAACAAGAAGAAGAAACCTGGCGGCCATCTTGCCTCCTTGCAGCCATTTTGACTCTGACCACCACGTGACCCAGCAGCCATCTTAATTATGAAAGAAAACCTGGCGGCCATTTTGATTGCCCAACACGTGACCTGGCAGCCATCTTAACAAGAAGAGGAAATCTGCCGGCCATCTTGTCTCCTGGCAGCCATCTTGACTCTGACCATCACGTGACCTGGCAGCCATTTTAACTACAAGAGAAAACCCGGCGGCCATTTTGATTGACCAACATGTGACCTGGCAACCATCTTATCTACAAGAAGAGGAAACCTGCCGGCCATCTTGCCTCCTGGCAGCCATTTTGACTCTGACCATCACGTGACCTGGCAGCCATCTTAATTACAAGATAAATCTGGTGGCCATTTTGATTGAAAAACATGTGACCCACGAACCTATTTAATTACAAGAAGAGAAAACCTGGCGGCCATCTTGCCTATTGGCAGCCATTTTGATTTGAACCAAAACGTGACCCGGCAGCCATCTTAACTACAAGAGAAAACCCGGCGGCCATTTTGATTGACCAACATGTGACCTGGCAACCATCTTATCTACAAGAAGAGGAAACCTGCCGGCCATCTTGCCTCCTGGCAGCCATTTTGACTCTGACCATCACGTGACCTGGCAGCCATCTTAATTACAAGATAAATCTGGTGGCCATTTTGATTGAAAAACATGTGACCCACAAACCTATTTAATTACAAGAAGAGAAAACCTGGCGGCCATCTTGCCTATTGGCAGCCATTTTGATTTTGACCGACACGTGACCCAGCAGCCTTCTTAACAAGAAGAGGAAACCTGGCGGCCATCTTGCCTCCTGGCAGCCATCTTGACTCTGACCAATGTGTGACCCAGCAGCCATCTTTACTGCAAAAGAAAACCTGGCGGCCATTTTGATTGACCAACATGTGACCTGGCAGCCATTTTAACTACAAGAAGAGGAAGCCTGGCGGCCATCTTGCCTCCTGGCAGCCATCTTGACTCCGACCAACATGTGACCCGGCAGCCATTTTAACTACAAGAAGAGGAAGCCTGGCGGCCATCTTACCTCCTGGCAGCCATCTTGACTCAGACCAACATGTGACCCGGCAGCCATTTTAACTACAAGAAGAGGAAGCCTGGTGGCCATCTTGCCTCCTGGCAGCCATCTTGACTCCGACCAACATGTGACCCGGCAGCCATCTTAATTACAAGAGGAAACCTGGTGGCCATTTTGATTGACCAACATGTGACCCGGCAGCCATTTTAACTACAAGAAGAGGAAGCCTGGCGGCCATCTTACCTCCTGGCAGCCATCTTGACTCAGACCATCACGTGACCCGGCAGCCATCTTAACTACGAACCGACCACCAAACCCGGCGGCCATCTTAAATCCTGGCGGCCATCTTACCCTCCCGGCGGCGGCCATCTTGTTTCAGGACCGGGCGTGCCCAGCAGCGTTCGGGGGGGGGTTTTGGGGGGGGGGGGGGGGCGTTGTTCACCCCATTTCCGTCCCCCTTCCGCCATCTTGATGTAAAATTGGTTCCTTTCGAACCCGATCTATGCAAAGGTGCTTTGTGCTGGGCCCGGGGAGGGGCCAGGGGTTTTTGGGGGTGGGGGGGGGTCGCGTTTTTTGGGGGAGGGTCCCCGCCCCTCCCCACCCTCCCCACCCCACCCGGAAGCTTTTCCTGCGATGAATAAAAAAAAAAAAAAAAGGGTTGAAAACGACAAATTTTGGGGACCCCCCCCCCCCGCACCCCCACAGAGGGAATTTGGGGGGGGGGACCCCAAATTTTGGAGACATTTTGGAGGTCCCCAGGGGAATTTTGGGGGGTCCCAGGAAAAATTTTGGGGGGTCCCAGGAGATTTTTGGGGGTCCCTGGAAAAATTTTGGGAGTCCCTGGAAAAATTTTGGGGGTCCCAGGAAGATTTTGGGGGTCCCGGAGGATTTTGGGGGGTCCCCAGAAGGGATTTTGGGGATCCCAGGAGGATTTTGGGGAGTCCCAGGAGGATTTTGGGAGGTCCCAGGAGGATTTTGGGGGGTCCCAGGAGGATTTTGGGAGATCCCAGGAAGATTTTGGGGGGTCCCAGGTGAATTTTGGGGGTCCCAGGAGGAATTTTGGGGGGTCCCAGGAGGAATTTTTGGGGGTCCCTGGTGAATTTTGGGGGTCCCAAGATGATTTTGGGGGTCCCAGAGGATTTTTGGGGGTCCCAGAAGGATTTTGGGGGTCCCTGGAAAAATTTTGGGGGGTCCCAGAAGGAATTTTGGGGGGTCCCAGGAGGAATTTTGGGGATCCCAGGAAGATTTTGGGGGGTCCCAGGAGGATTTTGGGGGTCCCAGAAAAAATTTTGGGGGGTCACAGGAAGGATTTTGGGGGGTCCCAGGAGAATTCTGGGGGGTCCCGGGTCAATTTTTGGGGGTCCCAGGAGGAATTTTGGGGATCCCAGGAAGATTTTGGGGGGTCCCAGGTGAATTTTGGGGGTCCCAGAAGGATTTTGGGGGGTCCCAGAAGGATTTTGGGGGTCCCAGGAAAAATTTTGGAGGGTCCCAGAAGGAATTTTGGGGATCCCAGAAGGATTTTGGGGGGTCCCAGGTGAATTTTGGAGGTCCCAGGAAAAATTCTGGGGGGTCCCAGCAGGATTTCGGGAGTCCCAGGAGGAATTTTGGGGGGTCCCAGGAAGATTTTGGGGGTCCCAGAAGGATTTTGGGGGTCCCAGGAAAAATTTTGGGGGGGTCCCAGGAGGATTTTGGGGATCCCAGGAGGATTTTGGGGATCCCAGATGAATTTTGGGGGGTCCCCAGAAGATTTTGGGGTTCCCAGATGAATTTTGGGGATCCCAGATGAATTTTGGGGGTCCCAGGGCAATTTTGGAGGGTCCCAGAAGGATTTTGGGGGGTCCCAGAAGGATTTTGGGGGGTCCCAGGAGAATTTTAGGGGGTCCCAGGAAAATTTTGGGGCGCCCAGGGATCCCCAAAACACCCCAAACCCCCTGTGGTCCCCACCGCCACCATCGCCGCTTTAAGAACTTCCTTTACCCCTTTAAGAGCTGCGGCACCGCCTTTTCCCGCCTTTCCGCTGCTACCATGGCAACGGGGGCGTGGCCATCAATATCAGCCAACCAAAATGCGCGTTGCCGGGTTGGGGGCGCGGCCGCCCCACTGCACCATCGCCGCTTTAAGAGCTTCACTTTACCCTTTTAAGAGCGGCGGTGCCGCCTTTTTCCGCCCTTGCACTGTTGCTATAGCAACGGGGGCCTGGCCATGAATAGCAACCAATCAGAACGCGCGGTTCAGGGTTGGGGCGTGGCCAGCGCGCCTCAGCCAATCAGGATTTACTGTGGGCGCGGCCCGCGCATGCGAGGTTCCGCCGCGCCGCTAGGGGGCGCTGTCGGCGGCTCCGGCTCCGGTAAGCACTGAGGGCTGAGGGCGGGCCGGGCTTTAAAAAAAAACCCTAAAAAAGCCCCAAAATCGCTGCAAATCGACCCAAAATGACTCCAAATCCTTTCGGAACCCCCCCCCGAAACCTCCCGCACAATTCCCGAGGCTCCTTTCCTGCCTTTTCTCCTCAGGGTTCCCTCAGGCCGCCATTTTGCCCCCACTCCCCTCAGGGTCCCCTCAGGCCGCCATTTTGGCCCCTCAGGCGGCCCTGAGCTCACAAAAGGCCCAAAATCGCTTAAATTTCCCCCAAAATTTCCCCAGATTTTCTCCCGTGATCCCTCAAAATTCCTTAATTCATTCCGCTGGCGCTCAGGTCTCTCTGCTTTTCAAAAATCCCCGAAATTCGCCCAAAATTTTATTTCCGAAGATCTCTCACAGCTTCCGGCATCCCCAAATCCGCTAAAATATCCTCAAATTCCCACCTAAAAACCCAAAATTCGCCAAATTTCCATCCTGGGGTTTTTCCCTAATTCTCTTTGTGTCCTAAATATCGTTGAATTTACGTTTTCTTAACCCAAAACCGCCTTTTTTCACCTCAAAATCTGCTTTAATTCCGCTGAAAATCTCCCTCAGTTCACCCAGCGGTTCCCAAACCTTCAGCGTTTTCTGAAAACATCCTCAAAATTTAAATTTTTCCGCTCTAAATCCTATTTAAAAAAATAAAATTTCCCCCAAAACTTCCCCAATTTTTTTTTTTAAGATTTCAAAATCATTAAAAAAACCCCCAAAGTCTTCACGACTCCCTAAAAAACCCTCCCCGAAATCCCCTAAAAAACCCCAAAAATCTTCCTAAATTCCCCCAAATTTTTTTTTCTCATTTGTTCTAAAAAACCCAAAATTTCCCCAAATCCTCCTAAAATCCCTCAAATTCCCCCCAAATTTTCCCCAGTTCCATTCAGAACCCCCAAAATTTGCCCAAAATTCTTGTCCAGACTTTTTAAATTTAAAAAGTTTTAAATTTTTTTTAAAAATTATTTCAAGATCTCCCCAAAATTCCCCTCAAATTCCACCCAAGAAACCCCCAAAATTTGCAAAAATCCCCCTAAAATCTCCCCAAATTCCCCCAAAAATCCCCTCAGGACCCCCCAAAATTGCCCCAAATCCCCCCAAAATTTCCCCAAATCTTTCCTAAAACCCCCTAAAATTCCCCAAGATCCCTTCAGGACCCCCAAAATCTCCCCAAAATTCCCACAGGACCCCCCAAATTTCACCCAGGACCCCCCAAAATTGTCCCAAATCCCCCAAAATTTCCCAAAATCACCCCCAAAATTTCCCCAGATTCCCCTAAAATCCCCCAAAACCCCAAATCCCCCCCAAAATCCACCCAGGATCCCCCAAATCCTCCCCAGGACTCCCCAAAATTCTGCCAGGACCCCCCAAAATCCCCCCAATTTACCCACAAATCCCCAAAATCTCCCCCAAAATCCTCCCAATTCCACTCAGGACCCCCAAAATTGTCCCAAATCCCCCCAAAATTTCCCAAAATCTTCCCAATTCCACTCAAATCCCCCCAAAATTTCCTCAAATCCCTCCCCAGGACCCCCCAAAATTGTCCCAAATCCCCCCAAAATTTCCCCAAATCTTTCCTAAAACCCCCTAAAATTCTCACAATTCCCCCAAATCCTCCCCAGGACCACCCAAAATTCTGCCAGGACCCCCCAAAATCCCCCCAATTTTCCCACAGAATCCCCAAAATTTCCCCCAAAATTCTCCCAATTCCAATCAGGACCCCCAAAATTGTCCCAAATCCCCCCAAAATTTCCCAAAATCCTCCCAATTCCACTCAAATCCCGCCAAAATTTCCTCAAATCCCCCCAGGACCCCCCAAAATTGTCCCAAATCCCCCCAAAATCTCCCCAAATCTTTCCTAAAACCCCCTAAAATTCCCCAAAATCCCTTCAGGACCCCCCCAAATCCTCCCCAAAATTCCCACAGGACCCCAAAATTGTCCCAAATCCCCCAAAATTTCCCAGGACCCCCAAAATTCCCCAGTCCCAAATCCCCCTAAAACCCCAAAATCTTCCCAAAATCCCCCAAAACCTACCCAGGATCCCCAAATCCTCCCAGGACTCCCCAAAGCCAGGACCCCCAAAATCCCCCAATTTTCCCCAGGATTCCCAAAATCTCCCCCAAAATTCTCCCAATTCCACTCAGGACCCCCAAAATTGTCCCAAATCCCCCCAAAATTTCCCAAAATCTTTCCTAAAACCCCCTAAAATTCCCCAAAATCCCTTCAGAAGCCCCAAAATCTCCCCAAGACCCCCAGATCCTCCCAAAATTCCCACAGGACCCCCCAAAATTGTCCCAAATCCCCCAAAATTGTCCCAGATCCCCCCAAAATTGTCCCAAATCCCACCAAAATTGTCCCAAATCCCCCAAAATTGTCCCAAATCCCCTCAAAATTGTCCCCAAATCCTCCCAAACTCTCCCCAACCCCCAGGTGCCGGTGCCATGGCGGGGGTCGGCGCCAAGCGGGGACCCCCCGAATCTGGGGGGGGCCCCCCCGAGAAGAGACCCCCGAGGGAGGAGCAGCCCCCGACGACCCTGATCGAGCCCCTGCGCCTGGGGGGCATCAGCTCCACGGTGAGAGGAGAATAACACACCTGGGCACACCTGGAGTACACCTGGGCACACCTGGGGTACACCTGGGTACACCTGGGATACACCTGGGCACACCTGGGCACACCTGGGCACACCTGGGCACAGCTGGGCACAGCTGGGGTACACCTGGGCACACCTGGGGTACACCTGGGCACACCTGGGCACACCTGGGATACAGCTGGGCACACCTGGGATACACCTGGGCACACCTGGGCACACCTGGGGTACACCTGGGGTACACCTGGGCACACCTGGGGCACACCTGGGCACACCTGGGGTACACCTGGGATACACCTGGGGTACACCTGGGTACACCTGGGTACACCTGGGGTACACCTGGGATACACCTGGGGTACACCTGGGATACACCTGGGCACACCTGGGTACACCTGGGGTACACCTGGGTACACCTGGGCACACCTGGGCACACCTGGGACACACCTGGGGTACACCTGGGCACACCTGGGATACACCTGGGGTACAGCTGGGGTACACCTGGGATACACCTGGGCACACCTGGGGTACACCTGGGCACACCTGGGCACACCTGGGCACATCTGGGTACACCTGGGCACACCTGGGCACACCTGGGGTACACCTGGGTACACCTGGGGTACACCTGGGATACACCTGGGATACAGCTGGGGTACACCTGGGTACACCTGGGATACAGCTGGGCACACCTGGGATACACCTGGGGTACACCTGGGTACACCTGGGGTACACCTGGGTACACCTGGGCACACCTGGGTACAGCTGGGCACAACTGGGCACACCTGGGTACACCTGGGATACACCTGGGCACACCTGGGCACACCTGGGGTACACCTGGGGTACACCTGGGTACACCTGGGCACACCTGGAGTACACCTGGGCACACCTGGGTACACCTGGGCACACCCGGGGTACACCTGGGCACACCTGGGTACACCTGGGCACACCTGGGATACACCTGGGGTACACCTGGGCACACCTGGGCACACCTGGGTACACCTGGGCACACCTGGGGTACACCTGGGCACACCTGGGTACACCTGGGCACACCTGGAGTACACCTGGGCACACCTGGGCACACCTGGGTACACCTGGGCAAACCTGGGCAAACCTGGGCACACCTGGGCACACCTGGAGTACACCTGGGATACACCTGGGGGGGTAAAAAATACACCTGGGGCTACCTGGGATACATCTAGGGGGGTTACAAATACACCTGTCTCTCACCTGTCTCTCCCCTGTCTCTCCCCTGTCTCTCCCCTGTCTCTCACCTGTCTCTCCCCTGTCTCTCACCTGTATCTCACCTGTCTCTCCCCTGTCTCTCCCCTGTCTCTCACCTGTCTCTCCCCTGTCTCTCACCTGTCTCTCCCCTGTCTCTCCCCTGTCTCTCACCTGTCTCTCCCCTGTCTCTCACCTGTCTCTCCCCTGTCTCTCCCCTGTCTCTCACCTGTCTCTCACCTGTCTCTCACCTGTCTCTCACCTGTCTCTCCCCTGTATCTCACCTGTCTCTCCCTGTCTCTCCCCTGTCTCTCCCCTGTCTCTCACCTGTCTCTCCCTGTCTCTCCCTGTCTCTCACCTGTCTCTCACCTGTCTCTCACCTGTCTCTCACCTGTCTCTCCCCTGTATCTCACCTGTCTCTCCCCTGTCTCTCCCCTGTCTCTCCCCTGTCTCTCACCTGTCTCTCACCTGTCTCTCACCTGTCTCTCCCCTGTCTCTCACCTGTCTCTCCCCTGTCTCTCACCTGTCTCTCCCCTGTCTCTCCCCTGTCTCTCACCTGTCTCTCACCTGTCTCTCACCTGTCTCTCCCCTGTCTCTCACCTGTCTCTCACCTGTCTCTCCCCTGTCTCTCACCTGTCTCTCCCCTGTCTCTCACCTGTCTCTCCTGTCTCTCCCCTGTCTCTCACCTGTCTCTCACCTGTCTCTCACCTGTCTCTCCCCTGTCTCTCACCTGTCTCTCCCCTGTCTCTCACCTGTCTCTCACCTGTCTCTCACCTGTCTCACCTGTCCCCAGGAGGAGATGGATGTCAAGGTGCTGCAGTTCAGGAATAAGAAACTGGCCGAGCGCCTGGAGCAGCGCCAGGTGTGCGAGGACGAGCTGCGGGAAAGGATCGAGAAGCTGGAGAAGCGCCAGGCCACGGACGACGCCACCCTGCACCTGGTCAACAGGTTCTGGGCACAGGTGAGACTCACCTGGGCACACCTGGGCACACCTGGGATACACCTGGGTACACCTGGGATACACCTGGGTACACCTGGGAAACACCTGGGTACACCTGGGATACACCTGGGATACACCTGGGCATGGGTAATGCACCTGGTCAACAGGTTCTGGGCACAGGTAACACACCTGGGCACAGGTAATGCACCTGGGACAGGAAACGCCCTTGGGGAACAGGTTGTGGGCACAGGTGAGACTCACCTGGGACAGGTAACACACCTGGGATACACCTGGGCACACCTGGGATACACCTGGGTATGGGTAATGCACCTGGTCAACAGGTTCTGAGCACAGGTGAGACTCACCTGGGCACACCTGGGCACACATGAGCACACCTGGGCACACCTGGGCACACCTGGGCACACCTGGGCACACCTGGGCACACCTGGGCACACCTGGGGACAGGTAACACACCTGGGCACAGGTAACACACCTGGGCACAGGTAATGCACCTGGGCACACCTGGGCTGATTTTGGGCTGAATTCTCGGGGTGTTTCTGGGGAAATTTTGGGGGTTTTTAGGGTTTTTGGGGGGTTTTTTTGGCTGATTTTGGGGATTTCTGGGTAATTTTGGGGGTGTTTTTTTTAGAGGTTTTTGGGGTAATTTTGGGATAATTTGGGATTAATTTTGGGTTAATTTTGGATTAATTTGGGGTTAATTTGGGGTTAATTTTGGATTAACTTTGGATTAATTTTGGGTTAATTTTGAGTTAATTTTGGATTAACTTTGGCTTAATATTGGGTTAATTTTGGATTAATTTTGGGTTAATTTTGAGTTAATTTTGGGTTAATTTTGGGTTAATTTTGGATTAATTTTGGGTTAATTTTGGGTTAATTTTGGATTAATTTTGGGTTATTTTTGGGTTAATTTTGGATTAATTTTGGGTTAATTTTGAGTTAATTTTGAGTTATTTTGGGGTTAATATTGAGTTAATTTTGAGTTAATTTTGGGTTAATTTTGAAATAATTTTAGATTAATTTTGGTTTAATTTGGGGTTAATTTGGGATTAATTTTGGGTTAATTTTGAGTTCATTTTGAATTAATTTAGGGTTAATTTTGAGTTAATTTTGGGTTAATTTTGGATTAATTTCTGATTAATTTTGGGTTAATTGTGGGTTAATTTTGATTTAATTTTGGATTAATTTCTTGTTAATTTTGGTTTAGTTTTGGGTTAATTTTGAGTTAATTTTGAGTTAATTTTGGATTAATTTTGGGGTTAATTTGGGGTTAATCTTGAGTTAATTTTGAGTTAATTTTGGGTTAATTTGGGGTTATTTTTGCTTTAATTTGGGGTTAATTTTGGATTAATTTTGGCTTAATTTTGGGTTAATTTTGGTTTAATTTTGGGTTAATTTTGGGTTAATCTTTAGTTAATATTGGGTTATTTTTGGGTTAATTTTGTATTAATTTTGGATTAATTTTGGGTTAATTTTAGATTTATTTTGAGTTAATTTTGGGTTAATTTTGGATTAATTTTGGATTAATTTTGGAATAATTTTGAATTAATTTTAGGTTAATTTTGGTTTAATTTTGAGTTAATTTTGAGTTAATTTTGGATTAATTTTGAGTTATTTTGGGGTTAATTTTGAATTAATTTTAGGTTAATTTTGGATTAATTTTGCTTTAATTTTGGGTTAATTTTAGGTTAATTTTGGGTTAATTTTGGGTTAATTTTGGATTAATTTCTGGTTGAATTTGGTTTAATTTTGGGTTTAATTTTGGTTTAATTTGGGGTTAATTTTGAATTAATTTTGGGTTCATTTTAGGATAATTTTGAGTTAATTTTGAGTTAATTTTGGGTTAATTTTTAGTTAATTTTGGGTTTCATTTGGGTTAATTTTGAGTTAATATTTAGTTAATTTTGGGTTAATTTTATATTAATTTTGGGCTAATTTTAGATTTAATTTGAGTTAATTTTGAGTTAATTTTTGGTTAATTTTGGGTCAATTTTCAGTTAATTTTGACTGAATTTTAGTTTAATTTTAGTTTAATTTTGGTTTAATTTTGAGTTAATTTAGAGTTAATTTTGGATTAATTTTGGATTAATTTTGAATAATTTCAGGTTAATTTTGGATTAATTTTGAATAATTTTAGGATAATTTTGGATTAATTTTAGGTTAATTTTGGCTTAATTTGGGGTTAATTTTGGGCTGATTTTTGAGTTAATTTTGGGTTAATTTTGGATTAATTTTGGGTTAATTTTGGATTAATTTTGGGTTCATTTTGGATTTATTTTGGGTTCATTTTAGGTTCATTTTGAACCTAAATTTGAACCAAATTTCAAAATTTGGGTTAATTTTGGATTAATATTGGATTAATTTTGAGTTATTTTCGTGTGAATTTTGGATTAATTTTGGATTAATTTTGAGTTATTTTCGTGTGAATTTTGGATTAATTTTGGATAAATTTTGAGTTAATTTTAGGTTAATTTTGAGTTAGTTTTGGGTTAATTTTGGGTTAATTTTGGGCTGTTTTTAGCTCTTTCCCGCCTCTTTTTTGGGGCCCATTTTGGGGATTTTGGGCTGAATTTTTGGGGTGATTTTTCAGTTAATTGTGGGTTAATTGCGGGTTAATTTTAGGTTAATTTTGGATTAATTTTTGTTAATTTTAGGTTAATTTTGGGTTAATTTTGGGTTGATTTTGAGCTAATTTTGAGTTATTTTTTACTTAATTTTGGATTAATTTTGGGTTAATTTTGGATTAATTTCTTGTTAATTTTGGGTTAATTTTGGGTTTATTTTGGATTAATTTTAGGTTAATTTTGGATTAATTTTGAGTTATTTTGGGGTTAATTTTGCATTAATTTTAGGTTAATTTTAAGTTAATTTTGAGTTAATTTTGGATTAATTTTGAGATAATTTTTGGTTAATTTTGAGTCAATTTTGAGTTAATTTTTAGATTAATTTTGGGTTCATTTTGGGTTTATTTGGAGTTAATTTTGGGTTAATTTTGGGTTAATTTTGAGTTGTTTTGGTGTTAATTTTGGATTAATTTTGGATAAATTTTGAGTTATTTTGGGGTTAATTTTGGATTAATTTTGGATTAATTTTGAGTTATTTTGGGTTAATTTTGGATTAATTTTAGGTTAATTTTAAGTTAATTTTGGATTAATTTTGGATTAATTTAGGGTTAATATTGAGTAAATTTTGGGTTAATTTTGGATTAATTTTGAGTTAATTTTGGTTTAATTTGGGGTTAATTTTGGGTTCATTTTGGATTAATTTTAGGTTAATTTTAAGTTAATTTTGAGTTGATTCTTGGTTAATTTTGGGTCAATTTTCAGTTAATTTTGAGTTAATTTTGGGTTAATTTTAGGTTAATTTTGGATTAATTTTGGGTTAATTTTGAATTAATTTTAGGTTAATTTTGGTTTTATTTTGGGTTAATCTTGAGTTAATTTTAGTTTAATTTTGGTTTAATTTTGGGTTAATTTTGGATTAATTTTGAGGTATTTTGGGGTTGATTTTAGATTAATTTTAGGTTAATTTTGGGTTAATTTTCAGTTAATTTTAGGTTAATTTTGGATAAATTTTGGTTTAATTTTGGGGTAATTTTGAGTTAATTTTGGTTTAATCTTGGATTCATTTTGGGTTAATTTTGGATCAATTTTGAGTTAATTTTGAATTAATTTAGGATTAATTTTGAGTTAATTTGGAGTTAATTTTGGGTTAATGTTGGGTTAATCTTTAGTTAATTTTGGGTTAATTTTGGGTCAATTTTCAGTTAATTTTGATTTAATTTTGAATTAATTTTAGTTTTATTTTGGATTAATTTTGGTTTCATTTTGAGTTAATTTTGGATTAATTTTGGATGAATTTAGATTTATTTTGGGGTTAATTTTGGGATAATTTTAGGTTAATTTTGGATTAATTTTGGGTTAATTTTGGATTAATTTTGAGTTAATTTAGGATTAATTTGGGGTTAATTTTGGATTAATTTTGAATTAATTTTAGGTTAATTTTGGATTAATCTTGAGTTTATTTTGGTTTAATTTTGGTTTAATTTTGGATTAATGTTGAGGTATTTTGGGGTTAATTTTGGTTTAATTTTAGGTTAATTTTGGATTAATTTTAGGTTAATTTTGGGTTAATCTTGAGTTAATTTTAGTTTAATTTTGGTTTAATTTGGGGTTAATTTTGGATTAATTTTGGATTAATTTTAGGTTAATTTTGAGTTATTTTTGGGTTAATTTTGGGTTAATTTTGAGTTAATTTTGGATTAATTTAGATCTGATTTTGGGTTCATTATAGGATAATTTTGATTTAATTTTGGGTTAATCTTTAGTTAATTTGGGGTTATTTTTGGATTAATTTTTATTTAATATTTAGTTAATTTTGAGGTAATTTTGTGTTAATTTTGGGTTAATTTTGGATTAATTTTGAATTAATTTTGGATTAATTTTGGTTTAATTTTGAGTTATTTTGGGGTGAATTTTGGATTAATTTTGGATAAATTTTGGTTTAATTTGGGGTTAATTTTGAGTTAATTTTAATTTAGTTTTGGATTCATTTTGGATGAATTTTGGGTTAATTTGGGGTTAATTTTGGTTTAATTTTAGGTTAATTTTGGATTAATTTTAGGTTAATTTGGGGTTAATCTTGAGTTAATTTTGGTTTAATTTTGGTTTAATTTGGGGTTAATTTTGAATTAATTTTGGATTAATTTTAGGTTAATTTTGAGTTATTTTTGGGTTAATTTTGGGTTAATTTTGTGTTAATTTTGGGTTAATTTTGGATTAATTTTGAATTAATTTTAGGTTAATTTTCGTTTAATTTGGGGTTAATATTGGCTTAATTTTGGGTTAATTTTGAGTTGATTTTAGTTTAATTTTGGATTAATTTGGGGTTAATTCTGGGTTAATTTTGGATTAATTTTGGGTTAATTTTGAGTTAATTTTAGGTTAATTTTGGTTTAATCTTTAGTTAATTTTGGGTCAATTTTGAGTTAATTTTGAATTAATTTAGGATTAATTTTGAGTTAATTTTGAGTTAATTTTGGGTTAATTTTGGGTTAATCTTTAGTTAATTTTGGGTTAATTTTGGGTCAATTTTGAGTTAATTTTGGGTTAATCTTAGGTAATTTTGGGTTAGTTTTGGATCAATTTTGAGTTAATTTTGAAGTAATTTAGGATTAATTTTGAGTTAATTTTGGGTTAATTTTGGGTAAATTTTGAGTTAATTTTGAATTAATTTAGGATTAATTTTGAATTAATTTTGAGTCAATTTTGGGTTAATTTTGGGTTAATCTTTAGTTAATTTTGGGATAATTTTGGGTCAATTTTCAGTTAATTTTGAGTTAATTTTGAATTAATTTTAGTTTAATTTTGGATTAATTTTGGTTTATTTTAGAGTTAATTTTGGATTTATTTTGGATGAATTTAGAGTTATTTTGGGGTTAATTTTGGAATAATTTTAGGTTAATGTTGGATTAATTTTGGGTTAATTTTGGATTAATTTGGAGTTAATTTTGGATTAATTTGGGGTTAATTTTGGGTTAATTTTGAATTAATTTTAGGTTAATTTTGGATTAATCTTGAGTTTATTTTGGTTTAATTTTGGTTTAATTTTGGATTAATGTTGAGTTTTTTGGGGTTAATTTTGGTTTAATTTTAGATTAATTTTGGAATAATTTTGGGTTAATCTTGAGTTAATTTTAGTTTAATTTTGGTTTAATTTGGGGTTAATTTGGGGTTAATTTTGGTTTAATTTTAGGTTAATTTTGGTTTAATTTTAGGTTAATTTTGGATTAATTTTAGGTTAATTTTGGGTTAATCTTGAGTTAATTTTTGTTTAATTTTGGTTTAATTTGGGGTTAATTTGGGGTTAATTTTGGATTAATTTTGAATTAATTTTAGGTTAATTTTAGATTAATCTTGAGTTTATTTTGGTTTAATTTTGGTTTAATTTTGGATTCATGTTGAGTTATTTTGGGGTTAATTTGGGGTTAATTTTAGGTTAATTTTAGTTTAATTTTGGATAAATTTTGGATGAATTTGGGGTCCATTTTGGATGAATTAATTTCATTTTTAACCCTTCCCTGCCCAGCTGCACTCCGAGGTCCAGGCCCTGCTCAG
>JAREIS010001235.1:0-26305 GCA_030060385.1 Muscicapa striata striata
TGCCCCCAGGCCCAGCACCCCCTGCCTGCTCCCTCTTCCCCCAAACCCACAGCATCCCAGCGCAGGGGCAGGGATGGAGCTGGGGCAGCTCGGGCTGGGGCAGCGCTGGGCTCTCGGCCGCTCCCGCCCGCACTCGGTCCCCACTGCAGCCGCTCCCGCCACGGCAGCGCGGGGGGGCCCGGCCTTGGCGCTGCCCCCTCCCACCTCCCCAAATTCCCCTCGGGGGGCGCTGGGGCCCGGGGGGGCAGGTGGGGTCCAGGGGGAACGCTGGGAGCTGCGGCTCTGCCTGGACCCCCATGGAAGGGAGAACAGGAAAGTGTCTTTACAAACAGATGCTGGGAATCCGCTTGGAGACAGGGCCAGGGACGTGTACATAAGGAAGTGACAGCAGAAGCCATCAGGTTCAGAAAATGTTATTAACTGACCACACAGACTGCTGCTCTGCCAAGGTCCTGCTACATTCATGAACTCCCAGAAGAAGAACAAAGACTGAACAGAGCCATGAATATCGTTAGCTGTACAAAAGTGGAAAACAGAGCTGGGACAATTCTGAGGACTAATAAGGAATTGCAGGACCTGGACTGAGGATTCTCTGTTCCAGCCAGAACTTTGTATGAGTTTTTAAACCCAGATAGCCTCAATGTTGTGGTACGGATTCAAGAAACAGCAAAACTTCAGAAAACAAAATAAAACCAAAATGATTGTTGCCCCAGCCATGGCTCTTCCAGACTCACAAAAGAAATTTTAATTGTTTGTGTGTTACAGTGCATATTACATGATTGGCTTTTGGCAAATATTAAAATGAATGCTATATGTATAATGTTGGAAAATTGGCTGTATTAATACAGTTTCTTCTAGTTTTGCTATTAACAAAACTTATAAATAGCACTGCGATAAATATATTTTTCTTGGACTATAACACAGTGAGGTAAAAAGCTTTTGTTAATGTAACTAACTCAGAGAATGGTAGAAAAGAAAAGATTATCAGGAAATTTTCCACATTCTTGGCTTATGGGACACCAGACCTCCAGGGAAGGAAAAAATGTTGCTTTACAGGTTGGGGGGGAATGTGTTTGATCAATGCATGAAAGACCGATGATTATGCAAGAGGTTGATGCATTTAAGGAAATGCTTTCTGAGTTAGGGTGTGCTCTTGGCTGAAGGCCAAGCATCCTGCTGTTATAGCCTTTTGCTTTATTGTTTGTCTCTTACTGCCTTTTATTAAAACTTTAAATATTTACCAGGAAAGTCAACCTCCCTTTCAAAAACGTGGATGTTAGACAGGGCAATGCCAAAGGAATTCTCAAGTGAAAATGTTTAACCCAGAGGCCAGAGTGGCCTCAATGTCTGCAGAATTGTGCAGCCACAGCTTTAATGGGACCTGAGGCGAAAGGTCTGAAGGCAGGAGGATCTCCTGTTGTTCAAGTCTGGCTTAACCAAGTTAAAGCTTTGATAACCAAAACAGCCTCTACATGGATGAGCAGTGCTCTGTGATTACAGAATGAAACTTGTTCAGTGGCACAGGAGGATTTAGAATTGAGGACAGGGGAAGGGTTTAACCCAGCCTCCTGTTTGAACAGCCTGCACAGGGGCTGGCAACAAACCCATGGCTGCATTCAAGGGACAGAGCTCCAGAGCCAGCACAGGAGAGATTGATGAGACATTCCCTGGCCTCAGGGACAAAATGTGTTCATGGATGGGTCTGCAAGGGCAGGAGAAGGGAAAAGAGTTCCAAGACATGCTCTGATTAAGGAAAGGGAATTAGACCAAGACTTACACTCTGCCTGAGGAGTGCACAGAAGCCCCACTGGTGGCCAAGTGCCGTGGCCCATGCCAAGTGTCCCTGAGCACAGAAACAGCCCCAGCACAGCTCAGCACGGGGGGACCCCTCACCCTGGGCTCAGGGGCTCTCCAGCCCCGCACATTTGCACTTCCCGCCTGCAGCACCAGCACGGGAGGCCCCACTGAGCCTGCACTGAAGGCAACGCAGCAGCAGCCAGGGCTCCACAGCGGGGGAAGCCCCTGGGCCTGCCCACACATCCTCTGCTCAAATCCTCTGCCTGGCCACCCTCCTTTGGCATCTCCAGCCACTGGGGCCAATCCTTGTTGCCACTGCTGCAGCTTCGCTGCTTTCTGTGCCTGCACTGCCACAGCTGCTGGGGAACACAGCGGCACAATTCCACTCTGGCTCTCAATCACACTCACACACTGGGCTGGAGGTGACGAGAAAGTCAAAGGAAAAACTGGGGTGGTGCTGGAAAATACACCAACTTTAAATTTTTGAAATTTATTTCTCTACTCAGGCTTGGTTTGCCTTTGCCTCGGGGAAAGGAATTTTGAAAATTTTTTAAAAGGATGTAACACTACTCAACAGAGATGAGTTTAACATCTCAACAGACTAATAGCACAAAAGGTACCCTCAAAGATAACAACCATCAACAAAACATCAACGGCCATCTGCAAACGTCAAGGAACACCCACCTCATAGACAGCTCCGGGGCAGAGCTGGAAGTACCTGGACTGAAAAAGGCTGAGATGGAAAATCAGGAGTTCAGTCCTAATTAACATCAGGATGACCGAATCACAGGCAAAGAAATCCTGGTCCAACAGTAAACCAAATACTAAGAACTACACAACTTGGAAGGAATGAACACCAAACCAGTGGATTTCAATGGATTCAGACTGTATGAAATTTAGGAAAATCTAGTAAAACTCACGTGCCATGGAGTGATTTTTTGTGCACACTCAGCCTACTTGTGGATCAAATTATTTCTGCTGCACATTTTGGCAAAAATCAAGCAATGCCTTGACTCTCTAACACTAAAGATATCAAGGAAAAAGCAGATTAGAAGGGGGCACATGTGAGTCAGGGGATGGCTGCTCTGAAGGATTAGCATAGGTTTCAGGCAGCTGGAAGAGGAGTTTTAGAAATGCAAATTAACACTGCTAGGGAAAAGTACCCATTTATCATCTGAATTACAGTAATACAAGCTGTCCTTGAAAAAACAACCAGCCAGACAGAGTCAGCTCTTGACCATCCTGCTGACCAGGTTATGTCAAGCAAGAAGGTGACATTTGTGGAAAATTAAATTACTCAAACTGCTGTTTGCAAATAGACGATAACTAAAAATTGGTGAAACGTAAAACAATGGAAATAAGAAAGTTGCACAGATTCCTTTCCAAATGCAGAAAGGATGGGAATGGGTGGTTCCCTGGCAGACCATGGCTTAAACGAATGCTGTTCCTCCTCTGATGTGCTGCAGCAACTCTCATCTTTTTCCCATGCTCGAAACCTTGCTGAGTGCAGCTCATTCAGCAGGTGAGCAAGGGGATGCAGGTGGCAGCCAGGCCTGATCCAGAAACGGCTACAAAAGGACAGGCAGTGAGGGCACTGAGAATAATCCCAAAACCAAAGAGGAAACACGAAAAGAGATTGAAACAAAGGTAATTAAAGAGAGTAAACACAGTTATTGAGAAAATAAGAGGGTTTGAACGGAATTAGATGAATGTGCTAAGAGATAGAACCAGGGACTTATACCTCAGCCACTGGGGAAAGGGAGAGGGAGATGAAGCCGGGAAAATGAGGATAAAAAGGAAGCTGCGTTTTAGAGACCGCATGGCAAATGCCTCGTAGCCTCTCCCATTGTTCATCAATAAAGTCACTTTTACAGGACTCCTCTGTCTCCTTTGGGCACACAAACTTCTGGCCACGTCAATTTTCCCGCACAGCCCCGGGGCCTCTCTCAAACATCCCTTGCCCACCTCGGGCTCCTGCTGGGCTCCAGGTGGGTCCCCGCTCCACCCCGGACTCACCCCCAGCTCCCACCGCCCTCAGCTCCCGCTCACCCCGAGCTCCCGCCGGTTCAGGGCAGCAGCGGTTCCTTGGCCCGATGCCCGGGCCGGGCCCAGCGCCAGAGCCGCTCCTCAGGCGAGGTTTGCGAGAAATGGCGGAGGCCGAGGTAAAGGAGGGGCGTCCATGCCATGGGCACAGCCCGCCCCTCGCTGCCATTGGCTGATTCTGCCGTCACTCCTCGTTCGCGCGCGGATTGGGCAGAGAGGGGACAAGCCCGGCCCCGGAGCCTCCGCCAGGACGCTGCTGGGAAAGGAAAGGCGCCATTTTTGGAGCATCTCTGAGCTATCTCTAATCAGTGTCGGATTTTAATATCGCCACATTTTTTCTGCAATAAGCAAGTTTTTGCCTCTTTGTGAAACACACATGTAAAGACAAAAAGCTCCGGGACAGTTCTCTTTCCCTTCCGGCCTCTCACACAGTAACACCAGCCCAGGCCCCTCCACTTTGCCCGGGCCGGGCAGGGGCAGGCGGGCTCTGACTCAGAGCTCAGGAAGCTGCCGGGCCCCGTTTCCAGCCAGGGACCCCGATATCCAGGGAAAGGAAAGGCAAGGCCCGTTGCTCACATCCCTGCCCCCGGCACGGCCGCGGCTCGGCAGAACCCTGCCCTGCCCCGGCCCGGAGCGGCTCCGAACGGCCGGGCCCGCCCCGCTGCCCACGGGCCTGGGGGAAAAACAGCTGAGCCCCGTTCTGGCAAGGCCCCACAGCCTTGTCTGCTGGGCAGGGTGGAGGAAGAACCCCGGCCCGCGGCTGGAATTGAGCGCAGCGGGCGCCGGAGAACAGCCATGAAACCAGAAACTCATCAGCGCTTCTCTGACTAAACCCTGCAGTCCTCACCCTGCCCCCAGCGTGGCCTGGAAAGACTCTTTATTGTAAATAACTCAACAGCCCCACCTGGAAAAAATCACAAACCCTCTGTTGCCTGGGTAATGTGTTAACTCTTACAATGCCCCGAATAACAATTTACATATACTTTATTCTTTCTCCTAAATAATTAAAAAAAAACAAAAAACAAAAAACAAAACCAAAATAGTAATACACACAGAAACAATATAAAAACACAGAAATAAAACAAAAAGAGAAGTCAAATCCTAAATAAAGAAAGCAGAAAAGTCGTGAAATACAATATCGCTTTTTTTAATACTATGGAGAAAGAACTCTTGTTTGCCTATAACATATAAAGATATTATGAAGTGAATATGACTGTTCTTATTATAAATATAAACAATAGCATTAATATTATAGTAAACAGATGTTTAAATTGCTATAATTCCCTAAGTTTAAATAATAAAAAAGCCACAGTTGTTTCCCCCTAAAAAAGAAAAAGAAAAAACCCCTCTGCTCTCAAAAATGAAATACATTTTCCTTTAAATTGATATAATCCTTATAGTTTGCCTCATAAGTTAGTATAGTCCTTAGTAAAAGTTATGAGGAATACTGTTAGTTTGAAAAAAGGGTTTTTAGATAGTAATCAGATTTCCATTCTCCTGGGTGGCTAATCACTGTAATATGAAAACCAAATGAAAACTTGCTTGTGAAGGAATCTTCATAGATGCAGAAAAGTCTCCTCTTTCAAGTAAATTAGTAAAAGAAAAGAAAAAAAGAAAAAAGAAAGATGGTAAATTGAGTTGTTTTTTGTACGTTTTTAGTATAAAATATAATGTAAAGTTTTATTCTAAGTTTTTTTTCTTATAGTTTCTAGTAATAAAATTTCTCTTTATATCATTTAAATTTAAACCTGTTTTTTGTCTTCTTCCTAATCCTGCCTCACAACAATATATTGTAAATTAATAAACCAAAACCACTACATCCAACCTCAGTGATTCCAGGATTTTGATTTCCTGTTGCCCAAGGGTGTCTTCCGCAGCTAAATGCTGATGGACTGGGGCAAAGACCAAGATTTCGGAGACAGTGGAGCAGATACCCCTCCCACCCAAGCACATGAATCCTTAGCTCACATAGACATGGAAATGCTTTTCTTTTGTCCTTGATTTGCTTTTGATTTCTCTTCATCCCTTTAAAACGTCCAACACTGGGGTAAAAAAAAAGACTGAACTGAGACATGGGTGGGGACAGAGACATGGCAGGACACAGACATGGAGAGTGACATGGAGACAAATGGACATGGGTGGGGACATGGAGGATCGGAGACATTGTGGGACACAGACACGGAGAGTTACATCAGATCACATGGACATGGAGGGGGACGTGGCCATTCATGGGGACATGGGGGGACATGGGCATGGATGGAGATGTGGGAGACAATGACAAGGATGGAAACATGGTGGAGACACAGCCATGGGTGAGGACATGGTGGGACATGGCCAGTGACATGTGGGGACATGGCCACGGCCAGTGCCATGGGGGGAACTTGCAGGGGCTGTGGGGGATGCTGGGTTTGAGGCAGTTGAGGGTTCCTGGGAGGCACTTGGGGCTTGCTGAGGGCTTTGGGGACCCCAGGCCGAGCGGCTCCGGCTGCGCTGGGAGACCCTGGCGGAGGTTCTGGGGCAGCTGAGAGGCCCCAACAGGGAGAGAAAAGCCAGACAGAGCTGTCCGCCTCCAAAACTGCACCCCCAAAATCCCATAACTCAGGGATTCCACCAGAAAGAAGCTTTCAAGAAGTGCCAGAATTGAGGGAAATGGATATGGGACCCCCAGAATGAGCAGGAGAGGCCTGGAAGCATAAAAAAGAAGCATGTGGGACAGGGGTGGTTATTGGGGGGCAGTGGGGAAGAGCAGAGGGAAAGAGGGGACTGGTACCACTAAGGAGTTGGGCAGGGGACCAGGGACCCCCAAATTGCCTTGGGAGAGCTCTCACTTTTTAGTCCAGCCTGTTCTCCGGCCCTTCTCCCACTCCTTCCTCAGCCCTTCTCCTCCTCCTCCTCCATCCCTTTTTCTTCTCTCCCCAGGCCCAGTGCTCCCCCTTGGCCCCCTGTTTTCCCAACACCATCGCATCCTGCAGGAGGAGCTGGGATGGGGCCAGGGAAGGTCGGGCTGGGGCAGCACTGGGCTCTTGGCCCAGCCTGACTGCCTCCCATGCGTGCCTTGCAGGTTGTGAGGGTCCCGGCACCTTTGGGGTTGGCGTGGTACCATGTTGGGGTTCAGGTTCCTCCCAAGGCCCCCCAGAGAGGGGTGAGGTGAGAAGGGGGGACATGACCTTTCCTGGGGGTGCCCATTCCCAATCCATGTCAGGGCCCGTTCTGCCCCCCCCAATCATGGCTTCCCCCATGGGGTCTTTCCACCTCCTTCCCCTCTGGCCCCCAATAAACAAGGACCAGACGAACTGGGAGCTTTTATTGGCAGTACTGGGAGCAGCTGTTCAGGGGCAGAGTGACACCGGGCTGGGGGTCCCCACGGGGAGCACACACGTTCACCCTCTGGTCCCCAGACAGGTGAGCTCCCAGCACCACCAGTACCACCAGTACAGCCCCAGCTCCCCCAACACGCCCCATCCCCAGCGCCGGGCGGTGCCTCCAGCCCCAAAGCAGCCGTGCTGTGCCATGGGGGGGTCCCTGCTGCCCCACCCCATGGGGCACTGGGAGCACCAGTCTGGACCAGTTCGGAAAGTAGGCAGGTGGCATCAGAACCCATTGAAGTGGATCCGTCACAAGTTGTTTAGAAGCCCCGAAATTGGCGGAAAGCATCAGGATACTCCCTAATAGGGGCTTCCCATGTCCTTCCCTGTGGGGCTCCACTCCAATGTCAGAGCTTGTTGGAGTGTGTAAAATAGAGCCTTGTCTGAGTCCCTCAGAGAAAGAGAATGCAGGGCTTGAATTAAAGCCTTTATGGAAATTAAAATATATTAAGCCACACAGACATGAAGTAGAAGTGTAAGTTTGAGTTTTAAGTAAGTATGAATATTATAACATCACAGTGTCCTAGGTTACAATGTAAAGATATGCCCAAAAGTATGTGTTCTATCACCAGCCACTGAAACCCGCCGGGGCAGTAATTCTTATCTCTGTGGGAGATATCCTCTGCTAATGGGCCATCTGTTAAAAACCAGGTGGGGCTGTGTTCTTTATCCTTCCCATGACCCATCCTTCCTCCAGAAAGATATCTTCTGTTAATGGGCCATTGAGTCCCACTGCATGACTGATAAAACCACATCATCCCATTGTGAGATGCTCCACCCAATGGGAGGAGCCAAAGACTTCCTGCTGTTTTAATGCTGAACAGGGTTTATGGTGGATATGTTTGCACAAATCTGGGCCTTGTATGTGTGCATCAGCCAAAAATTATATTTAGTTGCTCTGTTTTGCTGTTGAGTTATTGCTGCATATTTTGCTCTCCGTTCACACGCTTCTTTCTCATGCCAGCTGTTTTTGTGTATTTCTCAGTTTAGAGCAGTGTTTATAAAAGGTGCACCATATGTGAAAATTTTAGGAGTATTTCAATAAATGGTTTGAAACCCCCCAAGGCCTCTGGAACATAAACTATGCTAAATCGGGAGAGAAGAAGTTGAAAACGCAGAATACCAAGATTAGAAGATTCAAGATAACAGGAGGTAACGAAGATCCTGAAGACCACCAATTATGGACTTTCAGGGGTTTAGATGGGTGGATCAGTATCTAAAATTACCAATTGTAGAGTATGCCCCAAGTGGGTAAGGGTTCTAGAAATGTATAATTAGGGTGAATTATAAACAATAAATTGGCTTCTGCAAAATCATATTGATTTGGTGTCCAGTAGTCCATTTTTTTCCATCATTTGGTGGCCTCGACGTGATATATTGTACACATTGTGCGTATGAAGCGAACCGTAACTCTTTAGACTTAGGATCTGAAGGGGGTCCACAGAGCAAAAAACGCAGGAAGCCCAATTGTGAGCTGCTGCGGCGGGACTACAACAGCGGAGGTAGGAGTGTGACTCTGAAGAGAATCCGAAGAATATGAGAGAGAGAGAAAACTCTGGAGAGTGGCTCGGAAGGAAGCTGGCAGGAGCACAGAGAGGCATTCCCGAGAAAAGCTCCGAGAGAAAAGCGTGTGCAGTGCAGCGAAGAACTGCAGTAAAAGGTGAGCAGCTGGGGCTGGAGGGATGGAGAAATTATTATTGAAAGGAAGAAAGAAGAACAAAGTTAAATATCCTCCAGCATATCCTCTCTGTAGAGAGCAGTCAAGTATGACCCAGAGGGTTTAAAAAGACCATTTAGATGGGGTCAGGAAAAAGGATTTATTTCGGACGACCCTGTGGCTGCGTTTCCAGCCTTTGTGCGAGAGTTCTTTGCGGGGGAAGATACAGTTATTCCATCCTTACCATGAGCAGTCCCTGAAACAGAGTCGCGGGCTCCGTGGGTGGTCTCAGGCAATGACAGCGCGGTCTCGCAGTCCATGTCGGAACCAGAAAAAATGGAAATAGCCGCCTCTCTGCCTCCACTGGCTTTGGGTTTGCCCACAGGGTGTCCCGCAGTATCCCCTGAAGAGTTAACAGCAGCCCTGGGAGGACAGGTTTATCCTCTGCTGCCATCTTCGCTGCCTGATTCATCAGAGCTCAGTCAGAGCAGGCATCCAAATGTAGATTGTGAGTATTCACATGCAGAGCGATCAAGGTGCTCAGAAGCACAAGAGCGGCAGCAGTGAGAGAGAATTAGCAGAACTAAGCACTTTGGCTCACCAACAGATCAAAGAGAGAGAAAAAAACCCAACTGCTTCTGATGGCAGAAGGAGGAGGGGCAGTGATTTGATCACAAGAGCTGCGTGTGGCGGTGCCGGTCTCTCGGGCCGCGGTGCCGGCGGAGGCCGCCAGGTTCGGCTCTCGGGAGGGAGAGGTCCCGAGGGAAAGTCTGTTGGTTTCGGCCTGTGCCAAGGAATGCGAAGAATGTCGAACCCTCCATTTCGGTCTGGTGGTTTGGAGTGTGTGCCGCAGAAGAGGGGGGGGGGCGGCCCGAGAGGAGAGTGCTCTGGACATGGGGGTCGTTACCCCGGACATGATGCTGGGGAAGAGGTCTTTTCTTTTTCTGGCCCGATGCTCGGTGGTGCCAGCATGGGCTGCGGTGTTCCCCCGCGGTAGTGCAGTCTCACACCCCCGACACACACACAAAAAAAAAAAAAAAAAAAAAAAAAAAGAAAAAGGGAAGTCAAAAGTGATTAGTGGTTAAGGTGGTTTTTACGGTTTTACTGGAGGAGTTCAAAACTCTCTGTGTGCACTGTAGCACAGTTATAATGGTATTGGTTTTTACTATAATAATTAGAAATTTGTATATCCAACAATATTTACAGGCAGATAATGTTTCTGTCCCCTTGGTTCTGGGTGCCTTTTTTTTTTTTTTTAAAGGGTGTTTTTTGGTGTCCAGATATGTTATGTTAAGATTGACTGAGGCTAAGTTCTATTAAGTTAATTCTGTTAGATTTTATTTTTATTAAGTTTCAGTATCACTAAGTTTAGACAATGTTTTGTTCCAGTTATGTTTGGTATTAACACTGATTAACTGAGTTCTCTTAAGTGTGCTTTTTATTCTACTGAAGTGATAATTACCACTATTGATTGCATGGTGTGAATTTACCAATTTTGTAATAGGCAAACTCATGGGATGTTGATGTTGTATTTGTTGTATTTATAGCCAGCTTTTTAACATCTCTTGGTGTAATTATCTACAAGACACCTGTCATTTTCAGGATCTTTTCTTTTTCTTTTCTAGTTGCATATGCATCTCTTTAATCCAGGCTGCCTCTCTGTTGTCTCATGACTTTCAGTATTTTCAGAGTTCAAGTAATGATATCTGAGCTTTCTTGCAAGCCTTCTCTAAACTGATGATCTTGTGTTCCTTATGAGAGAGAACAAGCCTGAGGAAAAACTTCAGAGAGAACAAGATGCTGAAGGGGTTTGGTTACATTCTCACCCTAAAATGTTTGGTTGTGGCTTCTATTCTTAAGAGTCTTGTTTTTGTTTTGTTTTTTGTTCTTTTTTTGTTGTTTTTGGGTTTCTTTTTGTTTATTTGTTGTTTGTTTTTTGTTTGTTGTTGTTGTTGTTGTTTATATATATATGTATATATATGTATTCAGGGAATTCTCTTCCAGTTAGGGCCTGGGCTTTGGCCATGCCCTGGCTCTACCTGGATGGGAAACTGGCAACAGACCCAGGTGTTTTCTGCATCAAAACAATACTCGAGTTGCTTTGACTTGGCTATTTGACCCTATCAATATGACAGCTGGACCTGTTTTTTTGAAGTGAGCTTGGGAATCATTTTCCGGAGTTGATTATCCATTTCTTCACTGATTTGAGGTTTATCAGCTATTGCAGGCACTAGGATGATAGTAAAGTGTTTTAGTGCTTGGTAATCATCTAACTTCATATGTGTAATTAATTATGTCTGATATTAAAAATGTGTTTGATTGTTATATCTGAATTATTCCTGATTGCTGTAAGATTCTGATCTCACTAGATATAAGACTCCTCAATAATGTACAATGACAAAGCCTAATTCATTTACTAACTTGAAGAGAAGATGTGCATGTGTTTTTATCATTAGCAGGTTCAAAGTAATCATCTATTCAGTTGACCAGGCATCAATTGTCTCCAAGAAAATTAGATTCAGTCAGAAGACAAATTCTCCAACTACCATGCAGCTTTCAGGACCAGGAACAGGAACAGGACTGCCAAAACATAGTCCTGTCTGGAAACTTAGAAAGTAACTTATTAAGAAAAAGCCTCATGTCATTATCATGGTATTGTACTCTTACTAACTTTCTTTAGATATTCCATGTTTCAGGTTCTCAAGATGGACATTAAGTGATGTCAAAGATCAACATTTTCCGCTAATGGACTTTCTCCTATTTCTCAATTAATTGGACGTAAAAAAAAAATTTTTGCTCTTCCATGCAGTCAGACCCTGTAAAAAAATGCTCACTGATGTAGGTAGTATTAGACACAGCACAATGCAGAACAGAGCTGCTATAGATTTCTTGTTATTGGCACATGAGCACAGGTGTGAGGATTTTGGTAGGATGTGTTTTATGAATCTTTCTAACAATTCTGCATCCGTTCAAGAGAAGTTCAAACAACTGTAAGATAACATGAAGAAGTTGACTGTGGATGATTGGGGTTTGGATGAATGGTTAGAAGGATGAGGAATACCTGATGGTTTAAAGATATAATCAAGGGGGTTTGGATATTTTTGTTAGTCATTATCACATTATTTTTTTCCATAAATAAAGTTAGTGATTCACTTGATAAAATAGGATGAGACAGGACGAGACAGGATAAGAGAGGACAAGATAGAAAGGAAAGTCTGGCTGGTGGAAAAAAAGGGTGAATTGGTAGTAATATTTAACAAGTTTAGGCCACATTGGTCATGTCTGAACAAATCCAGTATTGCTCTGTATTGTGTGCACCAGCCAAACAATATTTAGCTGCTCTTCTCCATGTTTTGCTGCCTAGTTGTTTTTCTGCATATTTTACTGTTCTTTCACATACTTAGCAGTTTTCTGTATATTTGTTAGTTTAGGCCAATGTTTACAACAGGTGCACTGGATGAGCCATTTTTAGGTGTTTTTCAACAACTTGTTGAGACCCTTCAATTCTCCTGAAACAGAAACTGTGCTGAACTGGGAGAAGAGCTGAAAAACAGAATACTGAGATTAGATGACCCAAGATAAAGGTGGGCAGCGAAGCTTTGGACAACCACCAATCATTGTCTTCGAGGGGCTCTGCAGGGCGTGTGAACAGCACAGAACCACCAATCAAGAAATGCACAATCGCATGGACAGTAGTCTTAGAATGTATAACTAGGGCTAAAAAGTAAACAATAAATTGGCTTCTGCATAATAATATTGATTTGCTGTCCAGAAGTCCTGTTTCTCGTACAGGGTGTGGCTCTTTGTGACACGAGTGTGTGTCAGGGCCCTCGGTGATGCGGGACATTGTGGTACTGTCATGAGTGAGAGTGTTTGAGATTGCTTCAAAATCAGTGGCAAGGGCATGAGAAAAAGTCAGGTTTATTATTAAGCAACGAAGCACAAGTTCGTTGTTAAGATTCACTCTACTGTCTACAGGACAGCTAAGGCACAACAAGGGGAAACAAACAACAAAACCAAACAAAATCCAGGCAACCAAAACAGAAGTGAACTGAGAACTCTCTAGGGGAGTGTGGGTGGGTGTGTGCTGTGTTCAAGTGAATGGGACAAAAGACAGTTTGGGGAAGGATTAAAAGGAACACGGCCTAAAACGTTTACAACACTGAGCAGCACTTTAACATCTACCTTAATTTGTAACTTAACTTATACCTTAGGCCTAGAAATGCAACAGGGGAACAACACTGAACTTATACCTAACTTAACCTATAACCTAACCTTAACAATTCAACAGAGCAATAACACTTAACAATATTTAACCTAACTTATAACTTCCAAGAGTTACTTAGCAAATTAACAGAAAAGCAACTCTTAGCTTACGACTTACATTTAACAGCTTAGCAAAAGAACAACACTTAGCAGCATTTAAGAAGTTCATAACTATAACTGAACCTTGCTTACAGGCCTAACTTAGATATCCAAGGTACTTCCACATCTAGGAAAGCTGTATTTCCTCCAGATTTGCTATAGCATATGTGCAGGGGCTCGCACACAGAAAGGAACACTCAGTGCAAGCAAGGCACCCATAAAAATTTCCCCTCAGAGCTCAGTGAAACCCTCCCTTCAGATGTTTTTGCATCTCCTGCTGGCTGAAGGATGGGGCCTTGAGGAGTGAGGGGATGGGCCCAGGACACGTCGTGTTCCGGCGATCCTCCAGGCACAGCAAAGCCCAGGGTTTGCTGGCTCTGAGAGCCCCTCAGAGGGACACTGCTGGTCACAGCCCACGGGGGCCCAGGAGAGATCAAAGGTCTCCTTTGGGATTTCTGTTAATGGGGTCACAAGAGAGAGGGCTCCAGTCATAATGATGTTTCATCCCAGCCACAGTTTTGGTTGGCACTTTCTCTAGAAGTGGGGGAATGCATCACCACACTGGGATCTCAGGGGTGCCCATGGCCTGGGTGACGCTGTCCCGATGCCAGGCACCCACCAAAGCCACTCTGACCCTGCCTCTCTCCAGCTGCAATAGGGGAGAGAAAATGTAACCAAGAGATCCTGGGTCAGGTTAAGATGGGGAGAGATCCTCATCAAACAGCAAAACAGGAGCAACAGACCCAGCCTGGGAACAGGGATGGAATTTATTACCAACCAAATCAAAGCAGGACAAGGAAAAGAGAAAGAAATCTCTCAAACACCTTCCCCCGCCCCAACACAGATCACCAGGACCACGGATCACGAGGGCTCTGCCCAACGGGGGTCACTGGGGATCATCCAACACCGATCCTCCCATGGGGGATGGAGCTGGAGCAGAGCACGAAGCTCTTCCCACACTCGGGGCACTCACAGGGCTTCCCTTAGTGGAGCCTCCGTTGGTGTTGGGTCAAGTGAGAGCTCCGTGTGAAGCTCTTCCCACACTCAGGACACTCGTAGGGCTTTTCCCCAGTGTGGATGCGCTGGTGTCTTCTCAGGGCAGTGCTCCACCCAAAGCTCTTCCCACATTCCAAGCAGGTGTAGGGCCGTTCCCCTGTATGGACAACCTGGTGCTGCAGCAGATCGGAGATTTTGGTGAAGCTCTTCCCACATTTCCCACACTCGTAGGGCTTCTCCCCAGTGTGGATCATCTGGTGCAGGATCATCTGGGATCTGTAGCTGAAACCCTTCCCACATTCCAAGCACTTGTGGGGCTTCTCCACCAGCTCTGAGCTCTGCCTGCATCTCCGGCTGCCTTCCCGGCTCAGGGAGGGTCTTTCCTCCTCGCAGCTCCCTGGGCTGGGTTTGCAGCCTCCCGTTGTGAAGGGTCTCCAGTACTTGCACTCCTCCTCCTCCATTCGCCCACGCCTTGGGAATGCAAAATCCTGGTATAGGAAAGAAACAAGAGGAGAACGTCTTGGGCTGGGGGTTCCGCCTTGCCCAAGTTCATCTTAAAAAGCCATTGGGCATATGATGTCTGTAAGAACCTTCGAAACACCAAGACTGAGACCAAAAATCATCCAAACATCAAAACACATACCAGAAACTCTCCAAACACCAAGATTCACCCAAAACACCCTCCAAAAAAAAAATATTCAGCCCCCACAAACACCAAAGCACGAAGATTGACTCAATAGAGCTCAGAAACTGCAAAATGCACCCCTGTGAAAATTGTGGATCCCTCTCCCTGGTCACCTGCTGCATACGGGGGAGGGTGGCAATGCTCCTGGGGCTGGGGGGTAGGCTGCAGATACAGGGAGGGGTGGAACCTTGTAGAGTTTACTGTTTCTGCTCCTCCTTGTCCTCCTAGTGTGACCCTGCTCTTCCTCACACTCCTCTTCCTGCTACTATTTCTCCTCCTCCTGCACAATCCCACCTTCTCCTTCCACATCCCTCGTTTGACCATTTTGTTCTCCAGCCCTGCTTCCCCTTCCCTTCTCCTGCTGCCCCCAGGCCCAGCACCCCCTGCCGGCTCCCTCTTCCCCCCAAACCCACAGTATCCCAGCGCAGGGGCAGGGATGGAGCTGGGGCAGCTCGGGCTGGGGCAGCGCTGGGCTCTCGGCCGCTCCCGCCCGCACTCGGTCCCCACTGCAGCCGCTCCCGCCACGGCAGCGCGGGGGGGCCCGGCCTTGGCGCTGCCCCCATGGCTGCACTCAAGGGACAGAGCTCCAGAGCCAGCACAGGACAGACTGATGAGACATTCCCTGGCCTGAGAGACAGAATGTGTTTATGGATGGGTCTGCAAGGGCAGGAGAAGGGAAAAGAGTTCCAAGACACGCTCTGATTAAGGAAAGGGAATTAGACCAAGACTTACACTCTGCCTGAGGAGTGCACAGAAGCCCCACTGGTGGCCAAGTGCCGTGGCCCATGCCAAGTGTCCCTGAGCACAGAAACAGCCCCAGCACAGCTCAGCACGGGGACCCCTCACCCTGGGCTCAGGGGCTCTCCAGCCCCGCACATTTGCACTTCCCGCCTGCAGCACCAGCACGGGAGGCCCCACTGAGCCTGCACTGAAGGCAACGCAGCAGCAGCCAGGGCTCCACAGCGGGGGAAGCCCCTGGGCCTGCCCACACATCCTCTGCTCCAATCCTCTGCCTGGCCACCCTCCTTTGGCATCTCCAGCCGCTGGGGCCAATCCTTGCTGCCACTGCTGCAGCTTGGCTGCTTTCTGTGCCTGCACTGCCACAGCTGCTGGGGAACACAGCGGCACAATTCCACTCTGGCTCTCAATCACACTCACACACTGGGCTGGCTGGGATTCGATTGTTGATATAGCAAATTGAAGGTTTTAAAAATTTATTTTCTATACACAGGTTTGGTTTGCCTTTTCCTTGGGGAAAGGAATTGCATAGGTTTTTTTAAAGGGACGTTACACCACTCAACACAGATGAGTTTAACATCTCAGCAGACTGGGAATGGCCCAAAAGATACCCACAAAAATAACGGCCATTAAGAAATCGTCAAAAGCATCAGCAAACATCAAAGAAAACCCATCCCAGACGCCGCCCTTGGTAACAGTTGGAGACATCTGGTTTAGAAAGGGCTGAGAAGGAAATCCAGGAGTGCGGACCTAATTTACATCAGAAGAGGAGAAATCCGTGTTCCATAGGAAAGCAAATTGTAACAACAACTTGGAATCAGTGAACATTAAACCAATGGATTTCAATGGGTGCAGACGTCATAAAGTTTAGGAAAAACCTAGTAAAACTCACATGTCATTGAAGGATTTTTTCTACGCACCCGGGCTATGTGTGGCTGAAATTATTTCTGTTGCACACCCTGGACAGAATCAAGCAATGCCTTGACTCTCTAACACTAAAGATTTTGTTGGACAATTTTGTTTGGTTTTTTGTTTGTTTTTTTTTTTTTTTCCCACTGTTTCAGTGAAAAGACTACAACAATAGAATAACTTTTTCTAATACTCCTAATTTTTAATTGTCAGTTAGGTTCGGGCCAGGGGTGTAAAAATCAATTTTTACTCTTAGGAGAAGAAGTAAAAAAAAAAAAAAAAAAAATCTTTATTCCTTTGTACTCTTTTAGCGCATGTGTCTGAGTGGCTGCTAGAGATTACAAAATTTTGGTATCAATTTTATGGTGTTCAGATTTAGGTTGCAATAGTAAAACTAGAAGAGCATTAAAGGCGACCCTTTGTTATAGGTAAAAACGAGATCAAGCCGAATCAAATATGATTAAAATAAGCGATATTTATTTTGCGACCGAAATACGGACCTCGATAGCCACAATCAAAAAAGGGACAGCGCCGAACCCGAGGTCAGCACTGGGTGAACAGACTCTGATCTGATCTCTATCGCATCAGATCCAGCAATGTTCACAAAACAGCTTTGGTTAGTCCAGTTTTTATACAGTTTTTTTTAGCCCGGAGCGGAGGTCTTTGTGTTCTTTCTGCGTTGGGCTGGACAAAACCATATTCTGGGAGACGATGAATTTTGATGAAGGCAGGTTCAGGTTTTACAAGAAAGTGGAATTGAGATGTAACTTGCAGATTTTGGTTTACTGGAAACGGCCATTCAGGTGTATTTTTCTTGATGGCTCTTGTTATCTTAATTGTGGGTGCTTATCGGGATTTTAATGTTTGGGTGTTCCCTGGACAAAGCAATCTCCACCACGGCCACCTCTATTGTCTTGCTAACCCCAGCTCTTCAGATTTTGTTGGCAGTTACAGTGTTGCGATTAAGCAATCCCTGTTTTTCCCTCTGCAGCTTTTGGTTTTGAAGTTTTTATTACTTTACTCATACAGACATTGCTTATTCTACGTTAATTTACAACTTTACACGAATTACATTATATCATATATCACAGGAGGGACCCCGCTGGACAGGGGACAGACTGACCCCATGGAAGGGACCCCACGGCCTGGAGCAGGGCAAGGATTCCTGTCCCTGAGGGGGAAGCAGCGGCACGAACTGACCGTAACCCCCATCCCTTCTCCCTGCACCGCTGGGCAGAGGAGGGAGGGAACTGGGAACTGAGTTGAATTTTTACATTGCTCGTTACAAAGCAGAGTCACAGCCGGAGCTCTGCTTTCAGCTTCAGACGAGGGAATCCAAGGTGGGCACTCGGACTCCCTTAATCTCAGGGTGTTACTTGATACTCGACACTTTAATTTTTGCACTACGAAGCCCTTCAGCAGCAATGTCTGTCCCACGCACTGGTTTCTGTCTCAGACGCAGCTCGGAAATTGGACAGAAACCCAAAGTCCCAGGAGAAGTAGCTCTGCCATTACTTCATTTTTGTCATTCTTATTTTAAATTTTATTTTAGATATCATACATTTTTTTTTTTCTTCCCCATAATCCCGTGTTTATTCTCTAATTCTCCCCAGCCTATTTTCCCCTCCCGGAGGTTTGTGGGGTGGTGCCGTCCCACCGTTCTTCCTGCCCCGGCACTCACGGCCGCTGAGAGACTGGGAGGAGGTTGTAAGGGGTCCAGGATGGGCTGGAGGTGATTGGGAGGATGGTTAGAGGGGCTTGGGGTGGCTGAGAGAGGTTTTGAAGGGGGATCCATGTTTGGCTACATCTTCCTGGTGCTGGGGCTCAGCTTCAGCCTGAAGATGAAGAGGAGTTCCGGGGTCAGGTTCCCCCTCACCCGGAGCATGTCTGTTCCCCCTGGGACCCCCAGCTCGGTGCCACCCCCTTTCCTCTGCCCACAGAGCTCCTGACCCAGCAGTGGCTACAGACCCTCCCCGTGGCCTCGGGGCCAGCCAGGACTCCCCACTCGCCCCGCGCTGATTTTGGGGGAGGTCGTTTGTTCCCCCCCAGCCCCGCTGTCACTGTGCCCCCACCCGGCTGCTCCCAGTGTTCCCAGTAAAGCTTCCCAGTTAGACCCAGTCCCGTTTATTGTGGGACTGGGGAGGGACTTGGGGGGACCCCGCGGGGGGATCGTGGTTGGGCGGGGAGGGCGGGGTCCAGGTGGGGAACACTGGGTGCTGCGGGTCTGCCCGGCAACCGGTGAGTCATCAGAGCTGCTCTCTCTGATTGGCTGAATCATCTTCATCGCATTGTCTGATTGGCTGAGGAGAGGCCCGGGAGTGGAGAGAAGGAACAGGAGAGATCCCGCCCCGAGCACCAAACGGGAACAACAGACCCAGCCTGGGCACAGGGAGGGAATTTATTACCAACCAAATCACAGCAGGACAAGGACAAGGGAGAGAAATCTCTACAACACCTTCCCTCCACCCAACAGGGATCACAAAAACCACGGATCACCAGGGCTCTGCCCAACGGGGGTCACTGGGGATCATCCAACACCGATCCTCCCATGGGGATGGAGCTGGAGCAGAGCACGAAGCTCTTCCCACACTCGGGGCACTCACAGGGCTTCCCTTAGTGGAGCCTCCGCTGGTGTTGGGCCAAGTGAGAGCTCCTGGAGAAGCTCTTCCCACACTCAGGACACTCGTAGGGCCTCTCCCCTGTGTGGATGCGCTGGTGGACAGTGAGATGGGAGTTGCGGTTGAATCCCTTCCCGCAGTCAGGGCAGCGGAAGGGCCTCTCCTCTCTGTGAATCCGCTCATGTAGGAGGAGATTGGAGCTGGTCTGAAACCTCTTCCCACACTCAGGACACGGTAGGGCCTCTCCCCAGTGTGGATGTGCTGGTGTTTGCCCAGGTTGGAGCTCTGCCCAAAGCTCTTCCCACATTCCAAGCAGGTGTAGGGCCGTTCCCCTGTGTGGACTACTTGGTGCAGCAACAGCTGGGAGATGTCTCTGAATCCCTTCCCACATTTCCCACACTCATATGGCTTCTCCCCAGTGTGGACCACCTGGTGTTGCTTTAGGTGGCCCTTCTGTCTGAAACTCTTCCCACATTTCCCGCACTCGTAGGGCCGTTCCCCAGTGTGAATCCTCTGGTGCCGGATCAGGCTGTACCTGTAGCTGAAACCTTTCCCACATTCCAAGCACTTGTGGGGCTTCTCCCCTCCATGAGGCTTCTCCACCAGCTCTGAGTCGCAGCTCCCTGGGCTGGGTTTGCAGCCCCTCCTCCTGAGGGATCTCTGGGGCTTTTCTACCTCTGCCATCTGCTCATGCCTTGGGAATGCAAAACCTAGTTCAGGGAAAAGAACGACAGTGCATTGGGCTTGGGATTCCTTCTTGCCTAAGTTCATCTCCAGAAGACACAGAGGAAAAATCCTCCAAATATCAAGACAGATAAAAAGCTCCCCAAACATCAAGGTTCAGCCAAAATCCCCTCCAGAATATTTTCGGGCCCTGCAGAAAACCAAAGCACTAATATTTAGCCCAGTAAAGCTCAGCAACACCAACATTCACCCACCTGAACCCTCTGGATCCCCCTCCCAGTCACCTGTTGCATGTGGGGGGAGCAACGTTCCTGGGGCTGGGGGGGAGGCCACAGGTACAGGAAGGGGTGGAACCTTGTGCTGCTTCCTGTTCCTGCTCCTACTCCTGTGTCCCGACATTCCTCACGTTCCTCTTCCTCCTACTATTCCTCCTTCTCCCGCACAATCCCACTTTCTCATCTGATATGCCTCGTTGAGATTTTTGACTAAGCAAAAGGAAATGTTTACCATCAAAGCCTTCTCAGTCTGTTTCAATTGTGGCCAGATTGAAACTTGACTGACAAGGAAAGAAAATTATAAAATCCAGATATTTCAGAGTTAAAAATGAATATAAGCCGTTTTGACTAGCTGATTTAGCCTCACAAAAGGTAAAACCTTTTCCTTTGGGATAAACATGATGAATTTTATCCAGAGAAGATTCTCCTAAGTTATCATTTAGAGGAAAAACTCCTCAACAGCATTAAACACTAAAATTGACTTGTAACCTATCGGTAATTATAATTCTCACCACATTGAGGTAATTCAAAAGTGCATGTTTTGTTCCTGTTCTAATTTCTAAAAACAAAGAAAGGGGGAGAAAGGACAGATAGAAACACGTGTGTTCTTAATTGAAACAGTTTTAAGTTAAATGGTTTGGTTTTTTAAATAAAACAAAGAAAAGGGGAAATGAATAAAGGAATAAAGGAAATATGTATGTTCTTAATTAAAATGGTTTTAAGTTACTTGTTTTTAAAAATTTTAATGGTTTTGAACGAAACTATTCTTGTCTAATGTTGAATTGTAATGCTACAGTTACTGAGCATTGAGCCTGTAACATGGCAAGCTAAAAATAATGATGTTAACAGTTTTCTAAATAAAACACCACAACTCCAATGATACATCAAAGACATCAATAACTTGGAATACTAAGCTTATAAAACTCAATAACAAAAATTTAATTTTTTAATTTTTACCTGAAAAAGGCTGAATTGTGGCAGTGAATATTGTAGCTTTTCTAAAAGATACAATTTGAAACCCAGCCAGCCTGTTAAGCAGGCAGGTACCTGGGTGAAAACCCCAGCTCATCTATTGGACTTTAAGTGCTAATGAATCATTGATCGAGAAAATGAATGACAGAAATTGTACCTACCTCACAGAGTTATAGGACATTGAAATAACAGAGTTGTTTGCTTACAAAATATTTTCCTGTTTACAAATTGTTTTCCTAAGTTGGAATTTTGCACAGTTCTAAAGCTGAATAGTTTATTAAGTTAAAATTTTTAAAAAGAAGAGATTTAAAGTTTTATGGTTATAGAGTAAAGTTATAATTCTATTTTTAAGCAGTTAAATTGTGATATGTGAAACCCAAAGGCAGTAAATTTACCCAACCACTCCTGAACATAAGCACTTCAGGTACCCGGAACTCACAACATCTAAGAAAGCCAAAATTATTAAGCTGGGTAAAAGCCTCATTCAAACTGAATTTCTGCTGTCAATGTCATCTTGCATACAAATGGGCCCTTGCAGGTAAGATAACAGAGAACAAACTGCATATCTGCATTTTGAATTTTTTCTCTTCAAATTAATAAAAAAGAAACAGGGAATCGTCACAGTACAAGATGGCTTGTTCCTGGGTAACTGATTTGGCCATATATGGGAGAAGCAGCCTGGTCTGACAGACAGGCCTCTAGAGAACAATGACAGGACAGATTCAGAACCAGACAGGGATTTGGCCCAACGAGTTCCAGCCCCAGCTGCAGAAGCTACTGCTCAGAGAGCTGAGCAGCCTGAACTTTTAACCAATCAAAAGTGCTTGCCCAGGAATATTAAGAAGGGTATTTAAGGCAAAGTTGAGAACAATAAAGTGCTTTTTGTCACATGGATCATAGAGTGCCGTGTCTCTGCCTCGGACCCGGTTCCAGTCAAAGTTACAACCAGGAGACAGACAAGTGACAGACTGGGGGGTTTGTGAAGAGTCGGCAGCCAGAGAGCTCTGAAAATCTCATCAGTGAGTGCAGTGGGATCTTCGGGGACTAAACATGGCAGGGCACCCATGGAGGGGAGAAAGGGAAAGCCAGGAAGGGCTCCCAGCAAAAGGGATGATGATCCCAAAATATCTCTGAAGGGTCCCTTGGGAGCATGTTGAGGTGTTGAAGTCAGTGAGTCAGGGATCTCTGAATTGTTCAGAGAGAAATCAGAGTGCAGGGATTGAATTAAAGCCTGTGGATGGATTAAAGTATATTAAGCCACTCACACATAAAGTAGACATTTAAGTACAAGTAAGTCACTAAGTTTTAGGGTGAGCTCTAATGCTTTTAGTAAGTAAAAGGTTTCATATGCCAAAGTTGCAGGGTGAGTTCTAGTGAAGGTTGCAAAACATACTGATGTTCTCAGTACAGGCTCCAGGCCCACAGTTGTAGACAGCACTTAGACATAATAGAGCTACAGTAAGAATATTGCTTACATTTTTAAGAGAGAACAAGATAGATTGAATGCATAGTTTATACATAACCTAGCGCGCTAAGAAACTAGAATTCTAATAGATTAGGGAGTGGTGGTCTGAGTTTGTGTCTTAAATTGTTGGGAAAATCCTATACAAGAGTATGTATTGGGAAGAGTTGGTGCTTCTTCTTGCCATTTGCTTTTGCTACTGCTTTTGCCATTGCTTTTCTGCTCGTCTTTTGAGACTGATCTGCTTTCTAATAAGATGTGCTTTGTGATAAATAACCTTTTTAGCAACTATTAGCTGCTTGCTCATTTAAGACAACCCGACGAAGTTGGTGCCAAGAGCTCTGGAGGTTCATACCCTCACATTGAGGGAGTTTGCACATTCTCCCAGAGGTAATCAAGGACATGGACACCCGGGAGGGGGCAATAAGGGAAGTCCAGAAAAGATTTATACAGCAGGGGATGGATGCTGTTGGTGTGCTGGGAAGGGACTGGGTGAAGGGGAGTGTGCAAGAATATGGTTCAGGCAAGAAGCAGAGGAAGGAATCTATGTGGTAAGAAAAATTATGATGGAAAAGAGAAGGAAGAGAAAAATTCTGAGGATGGGGATGTTTTTCAGCAGGCTCTTATCCTCAGAAGTTCCCAGCTGATCCAGATCCTTTGTATCCCCAGTTCCCAGGAAAGGCAAACATGGAGGTCAGGATTCCAGGGGGTTTCTCTGTGCTGGGAGCGGCAGGAGCGGGCGCAGAGGTGAAAGCAAGAAGGGATGAGGAAAAGGCCAAGGTGAAGGCAAAGGCCATGGCAGAGTTTCTACAGCCCCTGAGGGATGAACCCCAGGGCCCAAGGGGGCCCCAGCACCCAGGGGGTCTCAGATCCTTACACCATCTTGAACCAGGTTCCCTCCTCACACTGCCACCATTCAGTACTTGATGTCAAAGATGCTTTCTGGGGATGCCCACTCACACAGGATGCTAAACTGTATTTTGCCTTGGAGTGGGAACAAGAGGCAGAAGGGAAAATGGTAAAGACATGGAAGGTCCTTCTGCAGGGATGCACGGAAGCACCAGCCTTATTGGGGCAAGCCTTGCAGAAAATATCACAAGAATTTACCCCACCCCAGGGACTGGGTTAATGCAGGATGTGGGGAATTGCTCCAGTCAGGAGAACAAGAAGTGGTAGAAGAAGCCTCTGTGAAATGACACCTTTGACTATTTGAAAAAAATGTGAAAATGCTGGAGAAAAGTTAAATATTTGGGACATATTTTGACTGAATTTTGTGGTGCATTGACCCAGAGAAGGACCAGGGAATTTCAGAAGTAACATTACTCAGCACTAAAATGCAGCTGGGACAATTCTGGGGATTAATAAGGAATTGCAGGACCTGGATTGAGGGTTCCCTGTTCTAGCCAGAACATTGTATGACTTTTTAACCCCAGATAGCCTCAATACTGTGGTATGGACACAAGAAACAGCAAAACTTCAGAAAATGAAATAAAACCAAAATGATTGGTGCCCCAGCCATGACTCGGAAAAATAAATAGAATTCTATGTGTGTTACAGTACATATTACATTTTTTGATTTTGGCAAATATTAAAATGAATGCTACCTGTAAAATGTTGGAAAACTTTGCTGTATGAATATAGTTTCTTTTAGTTTTGCTATTAACAACACTTAAAAATAGTAGTGTAATAAATTTTTCTTAGACTATAACATGGTGATGTAAAAACCTTTTTTCACCTAACTCATAGAATGGTAGAAAAGATAATCAGGAAATTCTTCACATTCTTGGATTATGGGACTCCAGACCCCCAAGGAAGGAAAAAATGTTGGTTTACAGGTTGGGGGGGAAGGTTTTTGAATAATGCATGAAGACTTAAGAATATGCAACAGGTTGATGCATTTAAAGAAGTGTTTTCTGAATTAGCGTGTGCTCTTGGCTGGAGAACAAGCATCCTGCTGTTATAACCTTTTGCTTTGCTGTTTGTCTCCTATTGTCTTTTATTAAAATTTTAAATACTTACCAAGAAAGTGTACCTTGTTTTTTAAAATGTGGATGCTACACAAGGTCATGCCAAAGGAATACTTGGGTTAAAATGTTTAACCCAGGGGCCAGAGTGGCCTCATTGTCTGCAGAATTGTGCAGCCAAAGATTTAATGAGACCTGAGGCCCAAAAACTGAAGGCAGGAGGATCTCATGTTGTTCAAGTCTGGCACCAAGTTAAAGCTTTGATAACCAAAAGAGCCTCTACATGGATGAGCAGTGCTCAGTGATTACAGAATGAAACTTGTTCAGTGGCACAGGAGGATTTAGAATTGAGGACAGGGGAAGGGTTTAACCCAGCCTCCTGTTTGAACAGCCTGCACAGGGGCTGGCAACAAACCCATGGCTGCATTCAAGGGACAGAGCTCCAGAGCCAGCACAGGAGAGACTGATGAGACATTCCCTGGCCTGAGGGACAAAATGTGTTCATGGATGGGTCTGCAAGGGCAGGAGAAGGGAAAAGAGTTCCAAGACACGCTGTGATTAAGGAAAGGGAATTAGACCAAGACTTACACTCTGCCTGAGGAGTGCACAGAAGCCCCACTGGTGGCCAAGTGCCGTGGCCCATGCCAAGTGTCCCTGAGCACAGAAACAGCCCCAGCACAGCTCAGCACGGGGACCCTCACCTGGGCTCAGGGGCCTCCAGCCCCGGTCTGGAAAAGGCTGAGAAGGAAATCCAGGAGTTCTGACCTAATTAACATCAGTTAGAGAAATCCTAAGGAAAGATCTTCCCACTTCTTCCTGCTTCCAGGCTAACTTTATCCATATTACCTCCCCTCCCCACCCAGAGGCACAGGGGATGGGTGTCAGCAGTCAGGTCATGTCACAGCGCCCTCAGGGACAGGAATCCTTGTCCTGATCCAGTCCGGGTCCCTCCTACGGGACACAGCCCCTCAGGAACAGGCTGCTCAGCGGATCCCCAGGCCTCAAAGTCCCTGGAGCACTTCATGGCCCTGCAGGGTCAGCTCAGGCCCTCCAGGCCGCCCTGCTCCAGCCGGACACCCCAGACTCAGTGGGCGCCATCGGCCTCACCACCGCGCCTCAGCTCCTCACCCGAGCTCCCGGCGGTTCAGGGCAGCAGCAGCTCCATCGGCCTCCTGCCCGGGCCGGTCCAGCGCCGCAGCGGCTCCGCAGGCGAGGTTCCCAAATAATGGCGGGGTGAGTCCGATGCAGCCGGGACCCACCTGAGCCTGCGGCAGGAGCCTGAGGCGGGCAAGGGATGTTTGAGAGAGGCCCTGGGGCTGTGCGGGAAAATTCACGCTTTCCGGGGTTTGTGTGCACAAAGGAGACAGAGGAGTCCTGTAAAAGTGACTTTATTGATGAACAAAGCCGAAGCCATGCGGCATTTGCCATGCGGTTTCTAAAACGCAGCCCCTTTGATCCTCATTTTCCCGGCTGCATCTCCCCTCCCTTTCCAAAAAAAAAGGAAAGCTACTTGAAAGGTTCAGATTTTCCGATCCGCCTGCTGCATGTCCTCCTTAATATACACCCCTCCTTTAGTTTAACATCCGATTTTCATGGCTCTGTTCAGTGTTTCTCGCTCAAATTCAGGAATTGAGCAGAATCTTGGCTGTGCAGCAGTCTGTGTCAATTAGTAACATTTTCTGAAACTAAAGAGTTTTCCCATTGCTTTCATGTACAAATTCCTGGCTCTATCTCCAAGCAGATTCACTCATTCATTCTGTTTTTTTCTTAGTGGT